>JAODAL010004487.1:0-156130 GCA_025379985.1 Phyllomedusa bahiana | reverse complement strand
AGTGCATGTTCATGCAGTAGAACCACTGACCTTTAGATATCTCAGAACCATAATGTCATGCATGTTAAGCAGCGTTCAAGAATATTTAAGAATAATCAGAATAATTAGATGTGTGTTTTTAGTATTGACCAGTAAAGATGCTTATTAATGATTATTAATGAGGTGATTGTTATAATACATGAATAATTATAAAAGAAGTGTTGCTTGGAAGATGACTAAAAGGTATTATCCCCAAAAAATATATCTGTTTTGCATAAATCACTGCCAAGTTTATAAAACTGCTTGCCAAGCCTTCAATAAAGGAGAAAGGATACACCTACATTTTGGGGAATGTCTCTTGTTCTTTATAATTTGGACACCGCACAAACAAAGCAGGGAGATATACTCCCATAAATTTTGTAGTTTTTGCCTCCTTCGATTTCAACAGTTGTACCTTTTTTATATTTTAAGTAACACAGTTGTATGACGACTTGTTTTATTGAGGGAAGTTATAGTTTTTTGTGGCATAGTTTAAGTTTACTGCAGAATTTTTTTATAAAATATATATATATTTTTAACTTTTTTTTACACCATTCATATATTACACTACATAACATGTTAGATGAATTCTACAGGTTATTATTGTTGTATAGATATCTCATATATGTAGGCTTTTTTGCATGTGTAATATATGAACAATGCTTTTTTATTAAATCTTTATTTTTAATCTATTTATTTTATTTTTTAAATTGTACTTTTTCGATTTTTTTTATTCCATTAAGCAATAATTATTTAACACTTTTTTTTACACTTAGTAATGTATTAGCTTATTCGTGTATGCTAACACATTACCTTCAGTGTCAGTGTAACACAGGCAGCAGTCGGGGCAGCACACAGCTACAACTCTGTTCCTAGCAGAGCTGCACTGCTAGGAGCTGCAAAGCTCCTTCATCTGCAGCTTAGAGACCTGTGAACACTATAGTCGGTGGGAGATCATTAAGGAGTTAAGGATGTAAATAACTGGGGAAGGGGCCCTGATTTACTTTACTTTTATTGTAAAGATATAAAAACCAGAGTTAATTCCTGATAAACAGAACATTTTGCACACCCCAGATGTGTGTGTGTGTGCACCTCTGTCCTCAGAGCTCGTATAATAAAGATTTCTGTCACGTCAGAGGAGGTGCAGTGGGCCCTGACTGCCACTCGGCCCACTGTCCCTGCCTACTTGGCGTGCTGCCCAAGATGGCAGACCCCAAGTGGACGACAGTCCCTACACTATTACGTGCAGGGCCGTCAGGGAAACGCAGATTCAGACAGTCTGGGTCGATAATAGTTTGGGTACGCCAAAGCCACAAATCAGAAACCAGGAGAATAACGGTAAACAAGCCAACGTCCAAAACCACAGGAGGTCACGCAGTACAAAAAACGTAGTCGAGGAGCAAGCACCAAAAAGCAGGAACACAGGAGGGTAAACAAGTACAGAAAACGGATTACAAGGAAGCAAAAGGGATAACCTCTGACTTGATTAGGAGCTATCACTCCTAAGCTCATCGGCCCAGCCTCTCCCTGGGTGTGTCGACTGACTAGAGGGATTAACCCCTACCGTGCCTTGTTGCTTCACGGCGGAAACGTGCGCCGTGACAGTTTCTCTTCCAGATTTGGACATCACTGATGGTACAAGGGCAGCCCATTTTAGTAACAATGCAATTTCCTTGACATAAGGAAGAAATACAAACGGCCACATGCGTGAAATATATCTAGGCCTAAAACTCACTTTGATGCCCATAGCAACCAGTCGAAGTGCCCCTTTCATTTCATATAGTGCTCTGGAAAAATGAGAGGGGCACTCTGATTGGTTGCTATAGGCAACTGAGTTTTACACCTAGATAGTTTTCATACATGTGGCCGAATGTGTCTCTACCTAAAGCTTTCTTTTTCCCGATGTATGAAGGCAGCACACTTCTCAACTACCTAAGGTAATTTACTGAAAATCAAACTTGATTATTTTCCTACACGATTCTGGTGTTCATTTAGAACAAACCAGGACCACCTCGTCATGACTATTTGTTTTTTGTGCTTTTTTGAGCTTTTCTATAGATTAAAGCCCTGGATGTGAACAGGCAAGATTCTGACCATAAGTGCTGTGCAGAGGCATAACCTGAAGCTCTGGAGCTCTAATGCAAAAAGTGAAATGGGCCCTCTAGCTGCCATGTGCCACTTACTATGTTGGTATCTCCTTATGTGGCAGGATGGCTTTTGACTGCCAGCTCTGCATCCTCTATAGCTGTGCCCGGAGGATGTTGAGGAATTCACTGATTAATTGTTTGCCAACTCAACAAGTTAGATTTAAGATTTTTTTGTTATTCCATGGGCATAAATCAAATCTTCCCTATCGAATGGTTGATCATCCGCTCATTTTCAATGACAATGCAGGCTGACACATACACAATCGTCTGGGGATTGTTCTTTTTATAAAAAGGGAATTATGTTTCTTTGGAGATCATTTATTCTCCATGTGATTTGTGCATAACACACAATCCTGTGATTGTCTCATAAACATAATGTTACCGTGATGTTATCGGTAACTGCTATTTACAAAAACATGTTTCTAGTAGATATATTATGCCCTTGATGAAATTTAAAGGAGACATAAGAAAGGGGCTGAGACATTTTTGGCCATATCTTACGGCAAAAAAAAACTGTTGTAGCCCCCTTGCTACGGATGTATTAACAGTTGTACGTCAAAACTTGCACCAAGCATGCCAATTTTAAACATGACAGATTTATGAAGCCACATATGACAGGTTCATTCATACTGTTGCACTCCTCTCTATTGATTTAGAACTGGCGTGTTGATGCTAAGTCTTATAAATGTTGACCTAAGTTCCTATGTCACCCTGTTGATGTTGACTGTGGAATAGTCTGTTTCTTCATTTTTCTTATTTCTTTCAGTGACCAGTTACAGGACAAAGAAGAAAAAGTGAGATCAGCAGTTCAACATGTTGTGAAATGTGGCCGTGGGAAAGAAAATATAATGGATCTGATGGTCTTACCTCCAGCAGATTGTATCATCAGTGATGCGCTCCTAGTAGGGGCGTAACTACCGGGGTAGCAGACGTAGCAGTTGCCCTGGGGCCTGTGTGCTTAGGGGGACCCGCGCCCCGGGGCAGCTGCTACTGCGTCCGCTACCCCGGTAATGCCGCTCCTGGGCCTGCCGGCAATGAACTTAACAGTTCACTGCGGCGGGCGCGGAGCTGAGGGGCCGGCGCATGCTATCTCTGAACGCCCGGGCCCTCCGGCCCGAGCGTTCAGAGGCAGCACTGCCCGTGGGTAGCATAATGGAGCGATGATCCGCTCTGCTACTTCCCCTGCCGGCCCTCTGTGATCAGGTGGGCGCGCACGGTGACGTCACATCAACGCGCTGCCCGCACTGAGCACAGAGTATACCCCCTAAGCCTGCCTGTATACCCCCTAAACCTGCCTGTATACCCCATAAGCATGCCTGTTTCAGCCTAAGCCTGCCTGTATACCCCTAAGCCTGCCTGTATACCCCCTAAGCCTGCCTGTATCAGCCTAAGCCTGCCTGTATACCCCTAAGCCTGCCTATATACCCCTAAGCCTGCCTGTATACCCCCTAAGCCTGCCTGTATACCCCTAAGCCTGCCTGTATACCCCCAAGCCTGCCTGTATACCCCCTAAGCCTGCCTGTATCAGCCTAAGCCTGCCTGTATCCCTAAGCCTGCCTGTATACCCCTACGCCTACCTTTATACCCCCAACCCTGCCTGTAAACCCCCTAAGCCTGCCTGTATATCCCCTAAGCCTGCCTGTATCAGCCTAAGCCTGCCTGTATACCCCTAAGCCTGCCTGTATCAGCCTAGGCCTGCCTGTATACCTCCTAAGCCTGCCTGTATAAGCCTAAGCCTGCATGTAAACCCCTAAGCCTGCCTGTATACCCCTAAGCCTCCTGTATACCCCTAAGCCTGCCTGTATACCCCTTAGCCTGCCTATATACACCTAAGCCTGCCTGTATACACCCTAAGCCTGCCTATATACCCCTAAGCCTGCCTATATACCCTCTAAGCCTGCCGATATGCCCTCTAAGCCTTCCTATATACCCCTAAGTCTGCCTATATACCCCCAGCTTGCCTTTATACCCCCAGCTTGCCTTTATACCCCCTAGCCTGCCTTTATACTCTCCTAGCCTGCCTTTATTTCCCCCCAGCCTGCCTATATAGCCCCCCTGCCTGCCTAGATAGCCCCTCAGCCTGCCTAGATAGCCTCTCAGCCTGCTTAGATAGCCCCCCAGCCTGCCTATATACCCCCCCGCCTGCATAGCCCCCAGCCTGCCTATATACCCCCCAGCCTGCCTGCATAGCCCCCCCGCCTGCCTTTATACCCACCCCGCCGGCCTATTTTAGCCCCCCAAGGCTGCCTATATAGCTCTAGTCTGCCTGCCTAATAGCCCTATAGCTACGTGAAGCCTGTCTGCCTATATAGCCCCAATAGCCCCCTAAAGCTTGCCTACAGATACAGCCCCCGAAGCCTGCCTGTCTACTTATATGGGGCCCCTTTAGCTACTTAAACCCTACCTATATGGCCCCCATAGCCCACCTAACCCTGTCTACCTGTATGGCTCCCTATAGCTACCTAAACCCCGCCTGCCTATATGGGGACTCTATTGCCTACCTAAATCTTGCCTATTTGTGGTTCCATATATCCGATCTAAACCCTGCCTGCCTAAATGGACCCCATATAGCCAGGGGGCAGGTGCTGGAAAAGTCAGGATTCTGATATTTGTGTCTTAATCTGCAGGGACAAGTGGTCGGGAGATGTCGTATGCAGAACAAAAGGGAAAGTCAACGACTCAGAGAAATGTCACCTGTGAGTCACAAGATGTAACTACACTGTAATCACTTATATGTTCAAAAAAAAATTACGAGAGCCTGTGTACACTGGGGTCTACACCTATATGGTCATGTATGGTGGTTATATAGTCTCAGAGCCTGGTACACTGGTACTACACTATATGGTCACTGTATGGTGGTTATATATAGTCTACAGAGCCTGGGTACACTGGTACCTACAACTATATGGTCACTGTATGTGGTTATATACAGTCTGCAGAGCCTGTGTACACTAGTATATACCACTTTATGGTCACTATATGACTGTACTATTGGTCTTTGTGTACTGATCAGTAATAGTGTAGGGGTATTATTCAGTCACTATGTGGTGGTAATTTGTGGTCAAGTACTGGTGGTATAATCAAGTCCATATGTAGTAGGGTTATTGGTAATATTGGTTTTGGTATAGTGGATTTGTTTGGTAGCTGTATGATGGTGATATGTATGGTGAGGCCCTTTGTATTATCTACATTATCTAACAGCATGTCCTGGTACATGGTCATGGTCAGGGAGGTGGGCGAGGGGGGGTGGAAGGGGCCCCATCCAAAAGTTTTCTTTGGGGCCCTGGCTTCTCTATTTACGCCCCTGGCTCCTAGATAATATCAGCAAAGATCAAAATGATTCCAGATATATCTCAGCAAGTTCTCAGGGTTCATGAAACCTGGAGGATACTTCAAATAGTTTGGATGCTTAGATATATTACATATTACACAGTAATATACTTTTACATGTGATGAGAATTTTGTCAGGAAAGCTCTAGTTGGAGAAGGGTTTGTGATTGATTCCTGTAAGGTGAAGACGAGAATGTCTGTGAATGACCTTATTGACTATAAGGCCGTCATATTCATTGTAGCTCACAAGGAGAAGTAGCTCTGACCAGAGAGCTACAAATCTTCCGTTAGAGTTGTAGGTTAGGAGGGCTTGTGCTGTTTGTGGAATGCCTCTGTAAAATAAAGGCCCTCATTAACTTTTCTATACATTGAAATAAAATAAATACTAACCTAAACAATGCCAGTAGAGTCCAAAAAGACATTTGTTTGGCCTCCACTGGATGAATGGGCTGGGAGCTTTGATGCAAACAGATTGATGTTAAGGGTTTATAAGTAAAGTTTTAAAACAGTTTAGTAGTCAGACCAGGGCTTTCTCTGTGATACCTAGAAAATTAATATAGAATCATTTGAACTTGCTAAGGTAGTATGTATTGTAAAACAGGGGTTTTGAAGGGTATTTAATTAGTATTATACTTTAAAAATACCTACTACTTTATAGTGAATGTCCATCTCTGAAAATCATTTGTTTAAGCTTCCTAATTATTGACCACAATACAAATATCTTTATAACAAATCAGCTCCCTGCCTTTTCTTATTAAGAGTTTTAAAGGGGTTGTCTCACTACAAGGATTGCTTTTTATGTTAAAGATCTTGCAAGAACAAGTCACTTTTCAATATATTTCCGTTAACAGATTCCTACCTATTCCTAGATGTCCCCTCTTGTATGGGCTGCATCAGCTCCTCAGGTCACTATAGCTACAGACCTGTTTGATCTATCCTGATAGGCTGCCAATACTGATTGCTATAGCTACAGACCTGTGAAATCTATCCTGATAGGCTGCCAGCACTGGTTGCTATTGCTACACACCTGGCTTCTACTGCAGTCTAGTGGAAGCCAGTAAATACGCCCCTGAATTCAAAATGAAACCGAGAAAACAGGACTGAGGTAAGATGAATCAATGTAGTGAGTCAACCCCTTTAACACTACTTCATAGACATTTGGTTAAAAGTCAAAATCCTGTCTCCATGCAGCCACTACCAATATGAGCTTTCAAGCTTAGTTAAGTTATGGACTTCAATGAAAGCTCTAAACAAGCTCTTCCTACTGTATAAATTCAGAATTTTAGTATTAACATCCATGGCTAAAGAAGGGATTTGTAACTCAGAAACAGAACAGTTAAAAATAATGCTCTGACCTTAATAAACATGCAATGTAAAACTGATCAGTACAGAATAATTGACCTATTCAGATAAAAAAGTAAAATAGTTCCAGGGTCACATTGACAGATCCTTAGACTGCTTATTATACACAGCTTGCACATAAGGAAAGCTAGATGTGTCCTTACCGTAGAAGCACAATAAGCTTTGATATGATTGCAGAATAGGATTTTTAATGTGAGTTTCTTGTTAAACAATTTATACATTGATAGTTATTGCTCTTTGTGTTTGGAACCTTTGTTTGGACTGATAATAGTGCTGGGGTATACTGTGATCACATGGGACATCATGGGTTATTATGAGGCTTCTGGATATTTGCTTTATATCAGCATTGTAATAAAGGTAACCATAGAACATTGAGCTGTGTGCTTTCCTTGCAGCAATCAGTGTTCCTTGCTTTCTCCTTAATCCCTTAACGCCGAGGCCTATTTATTTTGTTTCTCATTCATTTTTCCCTCATTGCTTTCCCAGAGACACAACATTTTTTAAAGATTTTTTCATTTGCAGGACAAGGTGGACTTTCTCATGATGTTATTCATATTACCAAAGAATATACGGGGGAACGGCAAAAAAATTGTTAGTGGGGCAAAATGTGAAAAAAATGCACTTGCGCCATGTTTGCAGAAGTTTTGTTATACGGTGTTCAATCTTTGGTAAAAATTATGTGTTATTTGTATTCTACAGCTTGATATGCATCCAGCAATACCAAACATGTACAGTATTCATTATGTTTTGTTACCGGAAAAAAATTCCAAACATTTACTTTTTTTTTTAAATTTGCGCCGCGGCACCATTTTCTGCAACCATTAACTTTTTTGTACTAACACCTACGAACGTCAGTGCGTGGCATTTTTTGTGGGTTGAGGTGTACTTCTTTTTGCTACCAGTTTGGAATATATGCAACATTTTTGATTAAATTAATTCCAATTTTTATGGGACGTGAAATGACCATAAAAACCACAATTTTGGCATTTGAATTTTTTTTCTTCTACGGTGTTCAGCGTACGGGATAAATAATGTTATATTTTTATAGGTTGGACTTTTCGGATGCAGCAATATCAATTATGTGTAACTTTTATTATTTTTTTATTTTATTTGTAAAATGGTAAAAGAGGGTGATTTGAACTTTTAGGGCCACACGTATGTATGTATGTGAGAGCAACCGTAGCCCTGAGAAACAACTGCTCTGGTCATGGTGGCTTCAACCTCACAACCACACCTCTTTTGCTTCCCTAGTACTGACACCAGTGAAGAGGGGGTCTGCACTTTAACATGATGGTAGTTGTTCCCCAAAGCACACTCTGTAAGTTCAACTGCCTGCGTTAAATGGTGTGCAAGCTACCCTTGATGTGTGGTGCAGAAAGAAAAGGCAGGAGACAAAGGGTTGCACGGTTGAAATCATCATAGGCCTCTTTACTCCCATGGCAAGATGGAATACACATGAAAACGTGAAAAATTTCTGTTACAACACCCTTCCTCCAGTCGCAGCCACTCAGTGAACTAATGACACGAACAGTGAAACGCCAACCAAATAAAGTCCCTTATGTGCGATTTACAGCAGACAAATGTGGAGTTCGCCTTAACCACCACGTGCAATGGACAATTCTAAGTTGTTAAAAGTATTGGGCCAGGCCAAAGGCAAACTGGGTCCCAATGGGCATGTGGTCTGGGAGGAATAATATTACTTCACAAGATCCTGAGGATCCAAAATCCTGAACAGCTTAACTGAGACTTTCTTCTGTGGGATAATCCTTTCCTCATGCTTTGTGTCCACTCCCATGCAGCCAGGGAAGATCAGGTGTTAACTCTGACCTCTGAGCCCAGAGGCAGCACAGCCTAAGTCAAGATATCATGATGGATTGCTTCTCTGACAGCTGCAGATGATGGCTCTGATAACCTAAAGGTGGATATAGGAGAGATCACTCTTTGGAGGGGCAATTCTGGGAGAGTCGCTACTGTCCAGTCTGGAATAAGGATTTCAGGAAGTTCTAGAGCTGCCAGGAACGACCGGAGATAAACTAGGGTCTTGAAGACAACATAACTGTCTTTATATTTGACTTGTAGGGAAAATAGAAAGCCCCAGCAATATGGCATGTTCTGTGACGGGAATGCAGCAAGTAATGGTTTCACCACTGCACGCATGCAAAGAATTTGCCTCGACAGTTATGGAAGAGTCCCAGTTTAGAGTTTTCATAAGTGATGTTCTGCATTAGATAGGCCTGATGTTTTCTTTTGGATTACAATGATGGATCCTGCAGATGTCATCTCTGGCTATGAAGGTGAAGTGCTCTGTGTCCACAATCAAATTCTATAAGTGAGCCATCGGATTTGCCCAGAGCATGGCTGAATATTTTAGTTAGCGCGACAATCAATTCAGATCTGCAAATAGATTCTGGTGACTCCTGGATCATAATATTATTTCTTCTGTTGTGTTTCTCCAGATCGTTAGCTTGTGCTGTTCGATGGAACTTATGGGCGACTTGGTCAGATAAAGTTGATTGCAGATTTAAGGCATGTCGATTCTTGGGTTGACTCTAGCTGCTGATCCTTGTCTTGAAGAATTTTCACATCTGCTTGAACAAGACGAAGCTCTCATCTCCAGTTTGCTTGCAGATCTTGTGTCAACTGTTTCATGTCTTGTTTTGATGGAAACAGTGACAAGAGTGCATGCAGTTCAGGGTACTTAAAGTGTCTTCTGGTGGAGGGAGAGTGGTTGAAAAAGCTGTGCGAAAGAACTCTGGGGTCTGAGTCGCGGACAAGGTTGTTGGACTTGTTGGCGGACGTATCGGGCCTCTGTACCAGGTAGAAGAATCCGGGCTGGATACCCATGAGAATTTTGAAGAGTGATGGCGGCAGTTTGCCTGTTGGATATAAGACCCTCCGGTAGATGCTTGTGCGAATCCGCTGACTCTGCACTTACCCATTGTATTATTTTAGATGTATCTGTGGCAGATTCATTAGCTACATGAGATGTTAAGAGGGTGGAGATGTATGAAGATGAGGTTGAGTGGCAACTGTTTAAGAAGCTGGAGAGACGCATTTCAGATGCCTGATGGTTACAGGCGAGATTGGAGTGGGAGAGGAGAGATGGCGTCCAGCTGCTTGTATCTGAGTGACTGGAGAGGAGTTTGTAAGTGACCAGATGAAAGGGGTTAAAGCATCTTGATCAGCACTCATAAATGGATGAGCTAGTCCAAGGTCTGGTTGCTCCCCAGGAGGCTGGAAGGAAGGTGAGTTCATGTAGTCTGAGCTGAGTACAACATAGTTTGCGAGCAAAGACAGTGATCCCGCTTCAGATAAGGAAGCAGGGAAATAATGGCAGGAGTCAGTAACTCAGTGTGCTGCGACCATTTCTGGGCACCTGTAAATCCGCCCAATCAGAGTCCATCAGCTCCAGGCCTGGAGAGATTAGGGAGTATTCCATTGAGCATGTGAGCTGAACACCAGGGTGTGAATCGCTTTGCTGTACTATAGTGCCTGTGGCATGCCCCACATGGTTCTCCAGCAACTGCCCATTTGGGGACAATGATCTGCTGTGAGCTGATGGTGTGTGGAGTGCACTGTGAGTGCTGCGCCATCCATCATCAGATCACAGGGAGCAGAAGGTGAGCGAGCTGACCGGACATCTAACATGTCACTAGGGGCAGGACAAGGTAACTGCCCCTTGCTCCATTATAGGGCTGTGTTGGGTGAAGATGACACCAACACTAGAAGGCAGGGACTCCGACTCCGATTCCAGCCCCGACAGATAAGCAAAGAAATTAAAAATGGTCACTTCTACCGTTCCATTGCTCTTAGGAATTTTAGGGATCCTCTTAGCTCTTCTTTTCCCCATCTGTTCACTGCTTTTTAGAAGTGTCCTGTGAGGAGCTCTAGCAAAATTCTTCTTCACATGTCAAGCCCGCCACCATGTTTGGCTTTTTTAACGCTAATATAGCATAAATAAAACCCTACATATTTATTATTTGTGGGATTGTTTCAACCTTTAGAACACAGATAACACATTATTTATACCAAAGAGTAAACAATGTAAAAACAAAACCCCCGCAAGCATGGTAGAAGTAGGTTTTTTCACATTTCGTGTCAGTTTGTTTTTTTTGTAGTTTTCCAGTATATTCTATGGTATGATAAATGAAAACATTAAAGAGCACATCTTTTCCTGCAAAATAAAAGCCCTCGCATGTATGTGAGTGGAATAAGGTGAGGAGGAAAAAACTTAGATATTAATATTATGCCCAGGCTGCGGGAAGGGGGTTGAAAACTATGTATGCCCATTTACAATGAAAAGAACATGACTCCCAAGAGCCTTGTGAGGGTGGTTACTCTATGGTTAGACATCTTTCTTGGGTCTCTCCTGACATGTTTTTAAAACATTTACTAAGAATGGTTGGGTCTTCAAGCATGTGGTTTCAGCATTTGGTAATGGAGTTTTAATTCTGTTTTGCTAAATTGATTTTTTTGTCTCAACCTGATAATTGATTTCCCCAACAGCTAAAGATGGCACATTTCCCATCAATACAAAATTATTTACTTGTGCATCTCCTGGCTCTCCCTATCTCTGTGTATGCACTTGTCCTTGCTCCTGTTCCAGTCCTTGCCAGCGTCCTGAATGTGCACGCACCCTCCTTAAGGTGCTCGTGCGCCGACCCACAGAAATTTGGAAACAATAAACTTATTACCTGGCTAATGATCTTTGACCAAATGGCACTTAAGGAACTTCCGGCCTCTACTTTAGGTCAGTTTGTTGATGTTTTCACATTCATCCGGACCTATGTTTACTTGCTTGGTTCCTGTTACCTGCATTACTGACGTCCTGGTTCCAAAGTTACCTATGTTTATCCTTACTGCTGATTCCTGCCCCTATACCTGTCCGGGACTCTGCTACAGTCTATAGTGGCACCTGCCTTGACAAGTTACGTCTGCCTGATCTACATCTGGCACTTTGGCTGTCACCGTGAGTAGCATCACATATGGTTAAAATGTTGCTCGTCCACATCCAGGACTTTAATCTATAGAAAAAGAAAACAAGCAACACTGATTATCTCCTGAAAAGCACACAGCTCAGTGTTCTATGGTTACCTTTTTTACAATGTTGACATAATGCAAATAGCCAGAAGCCTCATGATGCCTCATGAAGTCCCAGATGATCACACTATACCCCAGCACTATTATCAGTCCAAAGAAAGGTTCCAAACAAAAGCATTCCCATGATAGACTCATAAAAATAGTTTCATGTTGATGTTATCAGTCATTCATATCAACACATTTTACATACAGATTCCTTGTAATTCCATAAAGACATTGAGCTCCTGGAGGCGATTACCCCATATGTGATACAAGGCTAGATTATGGACTCCAGTGACCTTAAGTTCTACCTTGTACATGGCTGGGATTCAAGACAATTTCCGGGTGCATTACTTTTTAGACAAACCTGATATGGTCTTTGCAGAGGATACTTTAATGTTTCCTATTGAAAAACTTTAACAGAGTGCATGTATCTTGAACTTCTATTTGTGACATGTGTGAACGAGGCTGCACCAGTTTTCTTTTGTACCTTGAGCCAAAAAACTGTTGTAGCCCTGTTCTATAGATGTATGAATAGTTGTATGCCAGTACTTGGTGCAGTCTACACTAATCACAACACTTTTGAATGTGGCATATATGAGCCTAGAATGTGTCACAGTTTGACGCAAAACCGCCATTCAAATCCATACCAAACCTGAGACAAAGTCTGGCTCATAACACTCTTTCATACAGTGAAGAAAATAATTATGTGATCCTTGCTGATTGTGTAAGTTTACCTGTATACATCATTATCTTTATAATGATGGGAAATGTTATGAACAAGATATTTGTTTCTTATCCTACAGATTCGTTTCTGTATTTTTTGTATTGTGGCCCACATATTGGAATCTGCATGACATTCTAATACATACAGAATATGATAAAGCCACTTGTTCAACTTAAGTCATATTTAATTTTAAATTTTACTCCAGTTTTTTTTTTAGAAGAGAAGGTATTTAGCACAACGGAAGGACAGAGTTTTCATTATTTTTGTTCTAGTTTCACGACGGATGTTATTCCCCATGTGTTGCCACTTAGTTTTAGCACAAAATCTTCTGCTTCTTTGATGGTTCTATTCCATATTAGGAAAAAAATTGTCTATATAACTTCTATAGACAATTATTTTGCTCTGATGTTCATCTATTTGTATGTGATTATGTTCAAACCACCCCATAAAGAGATTAGCATAGGAGGGTGTGGTTCTTGTTCCCATTGCCGTTCCCCACCTCTTCCTGAAGATTTTGTCATTATATGTAATAAAATATTTTCTAATATAAATTCTTTCTTGTAGTGGTGTAAGCTCTGAATCTGAATTTAGGGCGACATGTATGATCGGGCTTTACGCCTGTTTTTTTGGCGTATACTGCGCCTCCCGGCCCAAATCCCCCTGTCGGACGCAGGGATGCAGTGTTAGGCGCAGCGTTCGCCACTTTCAGCTTTGCCTCGCATGAAGGGGCGGGCAGTGGGCGCGGTGTGGGCGCGGGGTAGGCATTCCGGGGCGGGACGCGGCGCGCTCGAAAACTCCGAGGCATGTACGATGGCGAGTCGGCAAAGCGAGGCGCAGTGCAGCGCTCGGCAGCTCCGACAGGCAGACCTAGTTTGTTTTGGTCTAAATCCTCCGGCAGAGGCGAAGTGAAGCAGGATTGGAACATGCGAGGAAGCAGATAGAAGATCGCGACAGAAATCTCGGCGCTTTGCTTCGTGCAGCAGGAGTATGATTCCGAAAAAATCGCCTTTATAAAGGCGGAAAACAGTGTCAGAAAAGAGCTGAACCTCAAAAATAAACTTAATTTAAAAAAAAAATCACTTTCCAAAACTCTAGAACGGCGTAATATCAAGAATTATGATATTGTAAATTGCTGGGAATACAGTAATTCAAATTCTGAAACCTATTCTCATTAGTCGGCATAAACCAGCCCATCAGAATAGGAGCGACAGTAAACCATTAAAACCTATGGGGAAGGATTGACCAATCAGAATCAAAGGCGGGATAGTTCAAAAGACAGTAAAAATGGTGAAAAAAGCTGATTGGCTGAGCTAGCGGGGGCTTGGCTAGCTCGGCCAATCAGAATAGGAGCGACAAAGACCCATTATATCCTATGGAGAAGTTTAGACCAATCAGAATCCACGGCGGGACAGTTCAAAATACAGTAAAAATGCTGAAAAGAGCTGATTGGTTAAGCTACCGGGGACTTGGCTAGCTCAGCCAATCAGAAGAGGAGCGACAGTGACCCATTAAAACCTCTGGAGAACTATTGACCAATTAGAATAGGAGCGACAAAGACCCATTATATCCTATGGATTAGTTTGGACCAATCAAAATCAAAGGCGGGACAGTTCAAAATACAGTAAAAAGACAGAAAAGAGCTGATTGGCTGAGCTAGCGGGGGCTTGGCTCAGCCAGGTCTCTCTGATTTTTTCTAATAGTTTCACAAGCTGCATTATTTTCTACAACCAGGCATTTTAATAGTGGAACACTGGTGTAGAAATTTTCTAGGTACAAGTGATAGCCTTTATATAGTAGGGGATCCCAGAAAAAAAACCCACTAGCATCTAGAATGGGAGGGAAGTCTGAAGACTCACCTTCTGTATCTTTACCCTTATATGTTCTGGAAGTAAATATGTAGCCAGTTTATGACTCACATAATTTATACATTTTTATGCTGTATTTGGCTCTTTTGCTGGGGATATATTATTTAAATGTCAGGCTACCTGACTAAACTGAATGAGGGATTCATCTACTACAATATTTTTGATGGGGTAAAATATTTCATAACATTGTATGTATCATACAGCCATGCCCAGGGCAAGATTCCAGGTAATAATTGGGTTTTTACAGTACAATGATAATTCTCTGTGCCCACACCCAACTGACCCACATTTTGGCCTGTGATCAATTACGTTAGTCAAAAATGTTATGAAATATTTTACCCCATCAAAAATATTGTAGTAGATGAATCCCTCATTCAGTTTAGTCAGGCAGGCTGACATTTAAAAGGGGTGTGTTGCAACAAATCTGTTGACCAGTAAACTTGTAATGAGGGTTCTTTAGTCATCCCCATATTTTGCATTAAACCCCAGAATTATTGCATTTTGGTGGCATCAAACGGATGCCACCTGTACGGCATAAAATGACTACAGACTAGCTGCAATGCATTGCTCTACATATAAGTTTATCGGCATGAACATTTAGGGCGACATGTATGATTTGTGGCGCCCAGGCACCATTTTTTTGTGTGCATTAGTAGCATAGAACCTGTTCTACTGTGGGTCATAGATTTAGCGCTTTCTAGCTACTAAGCGACACTTCTGGCTCAGGTAAACCACTTTTACAGTGCTCTACCTGTTCCAGCAGTAATGAGTCTGGGATTACCGTACAGAAGCTATAAATGTGTAGAATGCTATGGTTGTAGGGCGACACAGCTCCAACACCCCTCCCACCCACCCCCAGATCTCAGGCACATTACAAAAGAAACATATTAAAGCCAGATTAATGTTTACAAATGCACACAGGAACAAAGACATATATTTTTGGAGACATGTTCTGTGGTCTGATGAAACTAATATTGAACCTTTGAATGGCCAGAATGACCATCGTTATGTTTGGAGGAAAAAGGGAGAAGCTTGGAAGCCTGAGGACACATCCGAACTGTAAAACATGGGCTGGCAGCATCAGGTTTTGGTGTTGTTTTGCTGCAGGAAGGACTGGTTCACTTCACAAAATAGATGGCATCATGAGGAAAGAAGATGTATTTGGCAATACTGAAACAATGTCTCAAGACATCAGTTAGGAAGTTAAAGCTTGGGAGGAAATGGGTCTTCCAAATGGACAAATACCCGAAGCTACTGCCAAACTGGTTACAAAGTGGCTTAGGGATAACCAGGTCAATGTTTTGGAGTGGCTATCACAAAGCCCTGATCTCAATCCTATTGGAAATTTATGATCAAAGCTGAAAAGGCAGGTGCGAGCAAGGTGACCTACAAACATGGCTCAGTGACACTAGTTCTGTCAGGAAGAATGGGCCAAAATTCCTACCAACTATTTTGAGTAGCTTGTGAAAGGATCCAAAATGCTTGACCCAAGTCATACAGTTGAAGGTCATTGCTACCAATTACTAATGAAATGTATGGAAACTTATGACTTTGCAGAAAGTAATAGAAATGCCTTAAATTGCTGATCAGATAACTGCCAGAAATAGATCACAGGGATAGTGAAACGATTGGGCAGTAGAGGGGTAAATAAAGTATTTCACGCTCTGACAGCCCCGGTCGCAGTGTAGGACACAGTAATACTCTGATCTATTCACACAGTAGTGAGGAGATCGGAGTCTGCAACCAGTTTTTTTTTCCCGATTTGTGACGTAAATCATCTGTGATTGACTGACTAATCACAATGATCACTGGCAAGAGACTGCCGTGATTGATCCCCTGCTGTGTTGCCATGCCAGTCAGCTGTGATGAACAGCGATGGACACTGAGCTGTCACCTTATACCTGCACATGGTTATAGATAACATCCATTATGTTCCTGTACGTCATGATGCATTAACAGGCACTGCACCATGACGTGCAAGAATATCAAGGTGCGTTAAGGGTTAACTGCAAGGTTTTTTTCTTTTAAATCGATTAATTTCATTTTGTTCCTGTGGTTGTTTGTTTAGGCAATAGTCAGTAAACTGCTTTGCCTGGGAGATACTAATATCATTTGATGGGTAATGCTCCTTAACATACTTTGTAAGTTTATGCTAAGTAACGATATAAAAATCTTGATCACTGGTGTAGAGAGTCACATCATCAGTGATACAAGATCAGATGATGGATACCTGTAATCTTAAGTACTATCAAGAACACGGCTTTGATTCCAGACAATATCTGGAGAACTATTTTTCAGATAAACCTGATGTGGTCTTTTTAGAGGATTGCTTAATGTTTCCCACTGAAAATTTTAGAAAACTTTTCAAAGAAGGTATGTAATTTATTTTTCTATATTGTTTCTATCCTTAAGTTCTGCATGTTAACCCATTCTAAACATCTTGACATTTATTACATGGGAGTTGTTTTTTGCACTATTAGTTTTTAATTTTTTTATGGTACCATTTGATATGTCATGCTATCTGCTAAGAAACTCAAGACATTATTTTTGGTGTGATAAAGAAAAAAAAATATTCCACGATTCACGACTGTTTATTTTATTATTGGATTTTTTTTATAATTATAATATAATTTTTTAAAAGTTCCCCTATGTACAATACTCTTTCTGTCTTCTCTTCTGTAAGATCTGAAAGTATGGCAGAGAGAAGATTGCTAAAGGGCATGTTCCCACGGCATCGGTTTGCGGACGTTTTTTCAGACGGTTTGCGGTTTTGCAGACGGTCTGCAAAACCGGCCGCAAACTAACACACCAGGCCGCTATGGAAAACCTGCGCAGAAGTCCACACTGCACGTGTTTTCCGCCCAGTGGTTTCTCCGCTCATCGCGTAGAAAAACCGCCCCCCTGCGGCCTTGGGGATGGCACCAAAACAGGACAAATACCGGTCAGATAGACCGACCGGTATTTGTCCTTTGCCGTGGGGATGAGCCCAAACAGTCCTTCTTTCAGGTCGGTTACGGGCTGAGAAGTGTAAATATTATAAAAGGAACTTTAGATGTGAGTAAACCCCCTCCCCAGTGCACAAAAAGGTTACCCTACTTTTCTTTTATAAATTACTGGTGATTGTCTATGACCTAGTGGTTTATTCTAATCTTATCTATCCCTGTTGAGAGAACAATGGAGCAAGTATTATGTAATTGCCCATCTACCATCTAGAGAAGGACAATATTTTATATTTATTTTGAATGAATTTAATTGCATTGTACAGCCAAATAAAAAAGAAATGCCAGAAATTGAAAAAAAAAATTATTGGTTTTAACAAAAATACTCCTTACTGATGGAAGTGTTGCTTTAGTTTTGTTCTGCAGCCCAGTATCATTAAATCAATGCCAACTATATATGTTTTATTGTTTAAGTAAAAGCTACACGAGATACTGCAGTGATGTCCATAAGTGTACAGCACTGTAGCACCATGAAGAAAGAAGATTACTTCAAAAGATTAGTGCACGCCTAAATATAGAAAATATTTTATTCAAGTCACATGTATCAGAACACATGTATCACCGCCATGTGCAACTTTCTACAAGCAGGGTGAATACAAGTTCAAGCACATGTGAACATTGAAGAGGCTGCAGCGATCACATAATTGTTGTGGCCCCTTTAATCAGCTGTAGTTGCTTCAGATTTGTGTACATGTCAAATTTGATCCAGATCTAAGCAAATCAGTTCATGTAGACTCAAAAAACAAATCTAACTCCTAAATTGGGCTTAGGATATGGGTTAGGGATTTATGGGAAATAACTTGGTTTAGCTTACCTTTCAGTGTTAATCTTTTTCACAAGTTTGGTCAAACCGAACAGGTTCCTATTCAAGCAACACTAATCAGCTGATCCTGGGAGTCAGAACCCCTCCATAGAATATTTAGTCAAACTGCAAAAGCCCTTTAATGTGAATTATAGTGCATAACTCTTCTTGAAAGTAAAAAGCAAAGATACTCGTTATATTTTGGTTAGCAATTTAAAACTTAATCACTCACTAGCACAAATTGTGATATTTATAGCTCATCTCCTAGGGCTATGACCTGTAGTTAAGCTTGCTGTAACTGGGGACTAATGTGAGAGACTTAGCAGTGAGGGAACACAATATAAGAAATTGAAGCCTTTCTCTTAAAGGGAATGGGTCATCAAAAAATGACTAATTGTTTAAGTCACTATGTTATTGATTGCACTTAGTGCTCCCGTGCTCCAGCAGCATCGCAGCAGGACCCCCCCCTGCTTCAATAGACTATACACAAAAAAGTAGATGCTGTCCAGGTAATGAACGATACACGTATAAACTCTTTCTTCTTATTTATTAATAAATGTAAATGGATAAATAGCGTAATCTTTACGATAGGGTTTTGAAAACCGTACCATGCAAGTAAAAAAGAAAGCACGAAGCACTTAGCTGAGTTCAGCGAGCCCTATCCGGATAAGGATGAAGATACACAAGCCAGCCAGCCAAACGAGGAATAGAACTTAGCCCAAGCCGTAACTATGAGAGTAGTTGCATTGGGCCCGAACACGTTGCGTGTTCGGGCCCAATGCAACTACTCTCATAGTTACGGCTTGGGCTAAGTTCTATTCCTCGTTTGGCTGGCTGGCTTGTGTATCTTCATCCTTATCCGGATAGGACTCGCTGAATTCAGCTAAGTGCTTCGTGCTTTCTTTTTTACTTGCATGGTACGGTTTTCAAAACCCTGTCGTAAAGATTACGCTATTTATCTATTTACATTTATTAATAAATAAGAAGAAAGAGTTTATACGTGTATCGTTCATTTTCTGGACAGCATCTACTTTTTGTGTATAATTGTTTAAGTCCCGTTTTTATGTTAAACACATTTTTTAGGAATTTTTGGTTTTTTTTATTTTTCATATCACTTTCAATATTTTATAATAATTCTTAAGTCTTGAAGTTTTCACTTTGGCCACTAGGCCTTGTTTGCACCGTCTTAACAGCAGTCAGAGAGATGCTTTACAGTAGCTTCATGCACATAGTAGACTTAAGACTGACTCAGTCCCATTGACATCTATAGGAGAGTTTTCTAGTCATGCTCTGTGAACTGGGAAGAAGTCAGTGTGCAGAGAGGGGAAAGGGTGAACTGTGACTATCTCCTCTTGTGACTGGTGGATTCTGTGTTATCTATTCACACTGGTGTCTCCTTTCAGTTTGACCCTCTTTATGCTGATAATGAGCAGACAACTGAGAATCCTTCTCTACAGAACAGGAAGTGTCAGACAATTATTAGACTTAGTGGTCAAAGTGAAAACTGCAGGACTTAAGAATTATTAAAAAATACTGAAAGTGATATGGAAAATTAAAAAAAAATATATAACCAAAAATTCTTAAAAAATGTGTTTAACATAAGAATGTGAGTTAAACAATAAGTCATTTTTGATGACACATTCCCTTTAAGCAGCCGAGGAATACAGGAGAACAACAACCTGGAAAAGATGTCAGCAATGATATATTTGACTATGAAGTCTTCTTTTACGTTTCTTTTCCAAACACCAGGCTACTGCTTTAATTCCTAAAACTTACTATTCAATGAAAGGTATCCATTCTTAGAAACAAAATGCAACAACAATCATCATATACGGAGGTTATCACTAATGGTAGAAATAATAATGTGTTTTTTTTAGGAAATATAGAGCATGTTATAGCTTGAGAAAGAACTATGGAAAATAGTGAATAGAGGGCACATCTGCATAGTATAGAAATTAAATGGCGTAAGAATCATGTTAAAAGACAAAAATGTCTAAAACTAAGGGCCACATGTCTGAACCTGTTTAGGTATAAAACTTACTTTTGTGCCCATAGGTTACTATGGGCAAAAGAGTGAGTTTTAGATCTAAACAGTTTTCATACATGTGGCCCTTAGTTTTCTCAGTCAGAGTTTAGGTTTTGTTTAAGATCCAAGTCCTTAGTTTTATGTGGGACACTTTTATGGTGTCTTTATGATTCCCTTCCTGCTGGGTCTAGTGCATTTGAGTTACCTTACACTGACTGTACCACAGATGTTTGGTCTTTTTCTAATTTTAGCGTTTTTATTCTACTTCCACATCTATGAGTTTCAGTTACAAAGGTGCAGAGCAGAACCTCTGGTTATTGATATCCAAATGGGGACTTAATAGCAATTCCATCATCCTTAGAATCTGTTGAAGATTTATGGAAGCTTCTAAATACTGTCTCAAGAGCTTATTATCTTTTTACTGTTACGGTATGTTCACACAGCCTATACCGATGCATATCTGAGCACGCTGCTATAAGCTGGTTGTTTGAAAGTACGTGCTGACCAGCACGTACTTCCTACAGAGCAGCTTTTGATCTTCATTTGACCAGTGTGTAAGCGCCGGAAAGTAGTGATGAGCGATTACGTTGACTATCGTCATTGGGTCGATATGCGATATCGGCAATTATCAAGATGATTTCCGATAGTCGATAATAGATGATCGCCGATGACTATTAAAGTCTATGGGAGAGCAACAACACCTTCATTCTTACACCCAAACAGGGCTGGAGAAGCTGGAATTAACATCCACAACAGTCAAATGGATACGTGCTACATCTTAGGCAACACACTTAGGTTATAAAAGCCACAGAAAAAAAGTCACAGACCATTCACTATCCCTGTCTTGCACCACAGCATGACCCTTAAACCTGCATGACCCACAAATTAAAAAGTGCCAGAAGGACTTCTGGTGGGGGGCATCATGCATGGCCCCCTTTTTAAAAGATCCTGAGTTTGGGAATGAAATCTGGTGACAGAGCCTCCTAGCCCCAAGACCCCAAAACAGAGGAACAACATGGGGTGCGGGGGCCTGATAGGGCCTTTTGAAGAATCCCCGGGAGCCGTGGCGGTGAGTGCCGCAAAAAAGGGGCCCGCAAGCAGGGGCCCCCGGGCGCCTCTTGGTGGGCGCGCACCACACGGGAGTGACAAACAGCGCGGGCCCCGGGGCCCCTGCCCCCTGGTGTGCAGGTTACGCCCCGGGGAAAAAGGGGGGATCTGGGGGGCCCAGAGAGAACGGAAGCCCCGAAGCTTGAGGAGGGCCGGAATCGTTGCCCCCGATTCCGTACTTCCCCGCCGGGGGACCGCGCGGGAGGGGGAAAGCGGTGCCTCCCCCAAAAAGCGCGGGGGATCATGGGCGGGGTCGGGGGGGCCCCCCCAAGTGCCGGCCAAAAAAGGGCCGGAGCGAGAGACCGCAGGTGACCGGAGGCGCGGAGCCCCGGGAGGGTGGGCGGCGTGCGTTCTGAGGCGCCAGGGTGGGCATCGTACCCAAGCTGCAGGGGACCAAATTGCAGGGGGATCCGTGATACTACCCCCCCCAAACGGACTTTGGGCCCAAAAGGCCAAGGGGCCCTTGGCCGTGCCCACTAGGGGGAGGGACCAGGAACCCAAACCCCTTTTACCCGGACTTTTAAAGTTTGCCCTTGCTGCTCCCCACTGACTTTTGGGGGGCCGGGAGAACCCCGCGCTTTCAGGGGGGAAAAGAGACCTTTTTAGTTTCCGGGGTCACTGTCCTTCCTACATAAGTCCCCTGCAAGCGGCGCCGTAAGCAGCCCAATCTTTATCATAAAAGGGGACACACAGACCCGGCTTGCTCATTCCTATCACAATACCCCCTCCCAGGGGCTTTTATACTGCCTGCAAATCTTCTAAGGCGCACACAGCGTGCCAGTTAAAAAAACCTACTCCCACTGTGTTAAAATTAACATAAAATTTCCCTCAGTGTTGCCTTTTGGCTTAAACTTACTGCGGAAAAAAGTTTAAAACAACATCTTACTTCTCCCACCCCCCTGCTGCAAAGTATGCCTGATGTTCTTTGGAGGTTCGGGAATCGGGGCTTCCTCCTTATGTATTTGCTCATAAAGTGTAACACGACAACTTATTCCAGCTAAGATAACATCAGCCCCGAAAATCCAGGCGGGGGGTTCAACTACAGCTGACAAACCTGTTCATCCCGTTACAACCATAAAAATTTAGGAAAAATTTTTGTGCGTTCTTCAGCCATCCAAAACTCGGCTCTAAAAAACGAATGGCGAACAAAGTTCCGCCACTAACTGTAGACAGTTCACAAAAATTAAAGCCCAAAAAAAACCCAAGCCGAAAAAAATACCGCATGGCACAAAACACCATCTACGAGCGGAAGAGCCCTCTACAACTTAAACACCCCGATTGCCAACCCTGCCCCCCCCCAAATGCCGCAGCCCGGGCCTTGGCGATGGCACTGAAGGTCCAATTTATACCCCCTGTCCGGGATAAAAAAAGACCTCATCCAGCCTCTGTCAATGGGGCTTTGGGCCCCAGACCCCAAACAACTCGCAAAGTGGTGGAGCTGGAGACCCCCACTGGAGCCGCAAAAGATAACATCCCATCTACGGAACTTTTTTTACCCAACAAGCGGTGATTGACTGTGCAAAGCAAAATCGACGCCCCTTGGAAAATCGGCAGGGGCGCAAAAACCTTGATTTTTTGGGCTTTCCCCGGAGGGGCCCGGCAGAAGAAATCGCCTCATACCTGAACCACGACCTAGCCAGCACGGGTCTGGCACCCCAAAAACCCCTTTTTTATTGAAAGGGCCACCGCATGGGCAGCAATGGGGCCAAAAGAAAAGCCCTCGCCGGTTATTGCCAAATTTAAAAAATTAACAATTAAAGAAAAAATTTCCTTAGAGATATCCCCCAAATCTGAACTGGAGGGGGAAACGAGTATACTTTTTTTTTCAGGACTTCTCACTACGTCAGCAAAAGTAAAGCGTTTATCCGGGTTTGCAACATCTGGAGTCGGGTCAGATTTCAGCTGTTTAACCCACGAATTGAATGGTGGGAATGGGCGGGTGTCCATATGCGACCGCCCCGGAGGTCAGTGAGGGCTTCCTTCCTAATGCACCGGGGCAAAGGGGGTGCAGCGTCGAGCGGTGATGATATTGTTATTTTCCCTTCTTTTTTTCTATAACAATGTTGTTAGGCAGAAAGATGGTATTTATTTGTCCTCTCTCCTCCCTTCCCCTTCTTCCCTTTCCCCCCTTTTCCCTCCCCCCCTTTTTTTCCAAGAACCTTACTTTCACGTGCAGGACAGATTAACGGGAAACTGTTCAGTTCTAGTTTCCTTTTGTCTGTAACTTAATTAATCATATGGGGAGCCCCCCCCCCCTTTTTTTTTGGAGTTTGGCCTCCAAAATATCTGTTGAAACCTTGTTTAAAAATTGTTAAACGTTGTTTTTTGCAACTTGGGAAACCCAACACGGGCCCAAACTTTTTTTAAAAGTTTTTGGTTACTGCTATATGTATTGTTCTTAATTTGCAGTATGTCCCCTCTTGGCAGTTCCACATGGGACACGGAGAGTATTTCCTGAGGGGGAAAGGTTGGGGGAGGGGCCCCCTGGGCCCACTTAAATTTGTGAATGTGGCGGGCCAAAACATCCAAAAAAAAAAAAAAGGCATAAAAAACTTTTAAACTTTCAAAAGGCAATGTGTTTTATACAAAAAACACAGGGGCAAGGGTGGGTTCATCCCTTTAGGCTCCTGGGGATCCACCATACTGGAAAACTACCACTCAAAGTCTAGGGGGGTGGAAAATATACTTTAGGAAGGGGCACTACAGTCATAAAGACAATAGCTGATCAGAGGTAGTTTTTTTTATATGTGAAGTCCGTATTAAAACTGCAATACACATTAGCAATGTCTCATGCGCCGGCGGGGGGGGAGTGGGTTTTTTAAAAACCCCGCGGATTTTATTATACAAAAACCCCACTCCAACCTCATACTGATGGGGGATTTTAAAACACCTTTACCCTAAATTTGGTAGTCCAAAACCCTGGGGAAAAACATCCTTGGGGGGTTCCCCCTTTAGAAGACCGGCAAGACGGGGGAATGTTTGACTACGGAGGCGGGAAACCCGACCTCACCCCATTTTCACTTTTTCTCCCTTCCATGCGTCCCTTTTCCCCCATAGCATGGCCCTGTCTTTGCTCACTTCACCACAGTGTAGCCAGCGACAAAAGCCGATTGTGGTTAGACATGCCCCCCTCAGATTCCTAGGGGGCCCCTTTCAAATCGAGGGAGCAGACCTGGAGATTCCCCGGTATCTTCTCTTCTGCGATTTTAGGGACTTTCTCAAGATTCACTGGGTGCAGTTCTTGAAAGATAATCGATTCACGCACCAAAAACCCCGCTTTTGTGGGCCCCAGCAAAAGCTGTTTTTCGTGGCTTTAATCGTTTTGTCCGATGAAACGTAGAACACAGCAGCAGAAGTTTGGGAAATGCATCTAGTTGCCCAATCCAGAACCGGTGCTCTGTAGACCCCACTTCCAAATCAACAGCATTTGTTGAAGCAAAAAAACCCTTTTAATGCATTCCCCCCGGGGGAAGCTAAGGCCAACATACCATGCAGCAAACCGTACTACAGATGGGGAAAAAGGGGGGCAAATCTTAGAAACACAGCAAAAACAGCAAAGCCTGGCGGGGAAGCCACCGATAGCGAAAAAAAAAAAGATCCCCCTCCCCAGGGGCTATCTTGAGGATCAAGGGGAAAAAGAAAGGGGGTTCATTTTAGTTTTGAGACACCCCATAGAGCCCACCATGTGATCTCCAGAAAGGGGACCTCCTTTCTAGTTTTTCTGTCAATTTTTCCCAAAAGGTTAGATGAGCCGGGCTCTCTTGAGGGTGAGATACGAGGAGGAGGTGCGTGGAGTAGTGAAGGGGCTCGCGAACGGGGGACTCCGGGGGCCCGACGGGTTTTTTTTCGGCAGAATTTTATAAAAAATATTTTCAAACATAAAAAAAACCCCCTCCTACAAAACTTTATACTGACATTTTTACTAATTCTGACGTAGATTTTTCATGACCCGCCATTTTGTTATTTAAAAACCCCAAAAAGGACCCTACTTTCTGACTTCTTATAGACCTATTCTTTGTTAAATCGGAATATAAGTTTAGCAAAGATCGTGGCTACTAGGATGCAAACTTTTTCTGCCACACATAAAAACCCCCCAAATGGGGTTTTATAGCAAACAACACTCCACGAAAAATGTCCGTTCGGCTTTAAAACACCCCTTGCGCAGGCGGGGCGGGGGGAAACCCCCGGGGCCATGCTTCTTAGTCTGGATGCCGAAAAAAGCTTTTGATAAGGTTTCTTCCTTCCGGGTGCCACCCTTTTGCCCGCGGGTTTTTCGGACCTCTTCCCCGTTCATTACCCCCAATGCACTCCAAATCTAAAAACGACCCGCTTTCAACAAACAATTTATCACCTTATTGCCTTTTAAGGGGGGGCCAAGCAGGGGTGTCCCCCCCACCCTCTATTTAACCTGTCATTTCCACTCCTTTTCATATAATCAGTCAAACCCCTTTTCGGGTTCCTTCCCCCTGGGAACCAGGTCCTTTAAAGCTGACGACTTGCTGCTGATGACAGGGGCCCCAACGAACCCGCCCCCATTCTTTAGGGTATGAAGGGAGTGGGATTTTTATCGGGTTTTCACAATCAATTAAAATAAAAAAGAGGGAATGCTTTTAAAGGGACCGGCTGAGCCCCTTTGGTAAGGATCACCGAAACCCCGGGGGAAAACTCAGCCTTGAATATTTGGGATCTGGTTTTGACCAAATCCCCACAGTTTTTACTGCTAAAAATGTCGAAAAATTATGACGAACGTACAAAAATGGAAAAGGTGGCTGAACTTTTGTTCCTTTCTGGGAGGTTTAATTTTCAAAAATGGTGGAGTTTTCCCCCCAAAATTCTATATATTTTTTCACATGCTGCTTTTATCTGCGACCGGGAGGAGAAAAAAAAATTAAGTACAATATAGGAAATTTATTTGGGGCAACAAAAAGGGGCATATTCCGCTGTTCAAAATTTAAACAGGTTGGGGTACAGGTGGGTTTGGGGTTTTTCCCAAAAATCCGTCTTTAAATTTAGCGGCCGGGGCCCTTTCCCTTTGGACCGGGCACGGTTCTCAGTGATTTTTAGGGGTGCTCCTTAGATAGGGGAGGGTGCCGCATTTACTTATTAATTTTGTTCATTTTTCCATACGACAAACTTCCCCCGGGGGAAAAAAGAGTCACTGCTCTTGCCATATGGGGGGGGCTGGCAAAGTTTTAGGCAAACTTAAAAAAAAGGGAAACCCGGACATTCCCCCTACTTAAATTTTTAAAAGTAAACCCAAATTTCCAGGGGGATAAACCCAAAACAACCCCAGATTTGGCGCAGCTTGGGCTTGCTCAATAAAAAACTTTTTCTGCCTTGAATAAACAACTGTATTTATTTTAGTTGCGGTGCCCCTTTTTCTAACCCCCGATTCATTTTTTAACTATTAAAACACTAGATATGTATCGGAGGGGAAGAACACCTACAACCCGCAGATGGGGGCGTGGCCTTTGATCGTATAATTCTTAAAACCCCCCCCACAAAAAAGCCAAATGTTTAAAAATTTTTTCAAAAAAATTCTTGGGATCTTGAGTTATAACTAATTGGGTTTGGTAGGTGGGATGACCGGGGTGCAGATATCTCCCATTATGATTTGGAGGATTTGCTGAGCAATAAATTTTGCCCTGGCTAAATATCTGAGATGTTTTGAAAGGTAGCAATAAGCCTTTTACCTGCAGGGGGCATGATTGGGGCGGGGACCCAACCGACAGCTTTTCAATGTGGGGCCCTTTGGGGGATCTCTACCATTGTTTGTGGGGGTTGCCCCTTAATCAGGAATTCTGGGGGGCCCCGTAACGGAATCCCTGGACCAGTCTTTTAATCTGAAAAAGTGTTGCCAACTCTCTTGGGGATTTTTTGGTGTAATGGACATGGAGGGTTTGGGCATACCCAATCGTGTTAAAAAAAAGAGGGATGTTGTGGCGGCGGCGGGGTCGCAAAAACATTTTGCGGTCTGGGTTCACCCGAGGGCCCCCCCCTTAATTATTTAAAAGGGAAAATTAACTTTTTAATGCCATGGACGGGGTTAGGCCACTTTGCAAAAAAAACAAAGGGAAAAAAATTCTTCGAGTATGGGGGGAAAAATTTTAGATAATTTCGACAATATTAAGGGCTGCTTTAAAACGTTGCTTTTTCGACAACTTCTTGGTACCCCGGGGGAGACATTGGGGTTTTTGTCCATTGATTTGGGGTAGTGGTCGGTTCTTTTTGAGTTTTTAGCTTGGCATGAGCAGACCGGCGGGATGGGTATCGACCCCGGTGACGTGGGGTGTGTTGCCCTGGGTCGTGGGCAACGTGCCCGGTAGTTTTTTGGCGGGGGAGGGGAGAGTCGCACACCGACCTGCACGGGAGGGAGAACTGAGCCACGCGCACTTTCAAAAGTTATGTTATGTTTGTAACTGTTTATCCACAGTTATATTTGAAATGTAAAGTCAATCTCAAAATATCGTGCATAAGACTGTGTGATGTTTGTTATAAAAAAGAAAAATGTAACTGTCCTTGATGTAATAACCCTTTCCTTTCAGTATGTTTGGACATTTCAATCAGATTGCTTTTGTTTAATCCCTTTATACGTACTGCTATTGTTTGTTATGCTGATGTCAAGGGTATTGTTCAATAAAAACAATTAAAAAAAAAAAAAAAAGTGCCAGAAGGCAGTATGATTTGAACCATCATTTTACTTGAACTGGACATTGAATATCCCTGTCCTGGAATGCAGCAGGAGCCCCAAACCTGCATGACCCCAGATTTAAAAAGTGCTGGAAAAAGGAGTCTTTCAACCACCGTTTTAGTTTCACTGGACATTAACTATATCTGTCCTGGACCGCAGTATGACCATTAAACCTGTCTGACCCACAGATTAAAAAGTGCTGGTAAAAGGAGTCTTTGAACCACCATTTTAGTTGAACTTGACATTGACTATACCTGTCCTGGGCCACAGCATGAGCCCCAAACCTGCATGACCCCCAGATTTAAAAAGTGCTGGAAAAAGGAGTCTTTGAACCACCATTTTAGTTGAACTGGACATTGATTAGACCAGTCCTGGGTAACCTACATATGTTCAAGTCTTCCTGTACCTCCCTTGTACAATTCAGAGGAATATTTGTATCAGCTGTTTTTTGCCAGTTTTTTAGTAGTTTAATTTTAGAAAACACATTTTTAAAATAGGATGGAATCCCACCACATCTTTGTTTCTCTTTTTTAAATGTATTAAATGGGTTGTCTCACAACAGGGATTGCTAGCTCTGTTAAAGATCTTGCAAAAACAAGTCATTATGCAATATGTGTCCATTAACAGTGTCCTACCTATTCCTGTTTTTGACAGCACCATCACCCTTGGGCCACTTTTGACAATTGTGAAGAAAAAATGTCGTTAGAAACAACTTTTTTTATTAGGTCCTGTAAAATAGCTGCTTTTTCACAGAAAAAATGCCCCCAAAAATTCAAAACATGCCCCCTTACCCCATTTGGACAATTGTGAAAAACAAATATCTGTTAAAACAACATTTTTTTTAAAAATGGGCCTTGTATCTGCATTTCAAAGCCTGCCCCAAAAAAATATAAAAATACTTCTCAGCCACTATTAAAATTGTGAGGGGGAAATGCCATTTAGAACCACTTTTCCCTTTTCCCAAAAGGACCTGATTATGCTGTATCTCACAGACCTACCCCAAAACCATTGACATGGCAAAATTCAAAAGGGTGAAGTAGTAAAGGGAAACAGTTTTGTCATGAAAATTGAAAAATGAACTTTTGGGAATGAGAAAAAAATTGCAGAAAGAAATGTATTTAAAAAAAAATTTTTTCAAAGACCATTTCTCTTTGAAGGGGAATGTATATAGACCGGCAACAAAACGGTGCCCCTCGAATGGGAGCCAACATCATCAAGTCTTTCCCTGATTAATCTTGATGAATGAAAACAATTCACATTTCTGGGGAAAGCCGGATGCTTTGCTGTAATGATCCCCCCTGTGCTGAAGATCCACTCAATAGACCGGCTGCGGGGGCAGGAAACCCTCTATGGCGTGGCGAGCGGCTCGGGACATTCATCCCCATTTTGGATACCAGAAGTCGTTTTGGGTCCGGAACACACCAAAAACATGGGTGTTGAGACGCAGATAGTCGTGCACCATGATCTTAAGGGTGTCTGTGTTTTGGATGTGTGCAATCCTTACATGCGGCTATTTGGCATTTAAACGATTCCCCGTCGTGACGTTTTCGACCGTGACATTTGAAGAATGTGAACAAGCAACAGATTTTCCCAGTTGATCAATCAGCAAGGTCCCCATTTCCGGGGCTTTTAACTCTCTATTTGGGTGGGTGGAAAGGGAAATCTGAGTTTTGTTTTGTCCCGGGGATCCAGGAGGGTGGCCCCCAAAAACTTTTGTTCATTTTGAGGGCCAAATGCGAGGATCATGTTGGGGAAAGTGGGCATCCAAGCACTCATGTGAAGATGGAGCCTTGTTTCCCCAAGCCTTGGGTCGAGGGGCACTAGAAACTGATCTTCCCATCTTACCCCGCCCCCCTCAAATTTCCGCCAACCTCTTCCCCAAGGGCAGGAGTCAGAAGTCGGTGTCAGAATACCTCCTCCCCCCGCTTCCTCCACACGGCTTCAACAAGCCCTGACTTCCCAAAATGATGCACCCTGAAGCTATGCCCCCCTTGCACCCCCTGGCCCCCAAACCACTGCCTAATGAAGCCCATAAATTGTGAAACGTCGGGCCTTGGGGATTCGGGGAGAAAAAATTTTTCCGTGTCTGCATCTGTGTCCGTCTCCTCCTCCCCCGCTGGGGGGACTTGATTTTTTTCAGGGGGGAGTGTCCACGATCTTTCCAAACAAAAGATCCCCACAAAGGGTCATCAAAAGGGGCTTTGCCGCACTGACCATTTTGGGCTTCTCAAAACGGGGAAAAGAGGTGCAGACCTTTCACCGCCTCCCTCTCGTGGCTCAACACCCCGAGGTCCCACCGCTGTTGTCAGGCCATGTGTACTTCGTATGCATAAGGGGGATTGCACTGCTGCACAATCGGGGGCATGTGGGGGAGGGAAATTTCCCAGCGTGTTGCCCGTCAAAAATGAAAGGGTTTAGGGGGACCCCACTGACGCTGCAACGCACCCAGGGGGACAAGCAGGTGCAAACGGCAAAGTGCAATCAAAACCTTGAGTCTTCCTCACAGGCCCCAACCCGGTAGCGCTTTAAAAAAATTTTCGGGACACGATTTCATGACGTGGCCGCGGGGATATGTCCAGCCCTCCCGATTTTTTAAGGGGCGCCAAAATTTTTCCCCCATTATCGACACAACCTTGCCGGGCACAAGGTTTTTTGACCCCCACACTCGGTCTCGTTGCGGAAGCCGTCCACAGCTCCTCCCTGTTGGGGACGGCCCCAAAGACAGATTATTTAAAACACCCTGGTTTCTCTGGGCACTGATGCCACCAAGGCCCTGGGGGAAAGACCCTCCCATCCCTGGGGTTTTAAAGAGCTGCGCCACCCTGAACCATCGTCCCCACCAGAGACACCACCCAGCTCACCCAAGAGCTGAACAGAAAAAGGGCCCCGTGCTTATTTCCCATGTTTTTCGGGGGTCAGATGGACTTTTTCCCGGACACAGAGAAACAATCCCTTTGAAATTTTAGATGACACGGGGTGCCTGGGAGGGAGGCTTTTCTGGCAAGAAATTCCTGCCGGCATTCTATTGGGCGCCGGGGGGGCCAGACGTGGGGAACCCTTCGTTCCACCAACGGAAAGGCAACTTTTCCCCAAGGCCAAAAAAGCCTGGAAAGCAGACATTCGGTTTTTGGGTTTTTGGGGAGGGTTTGGGTTAAAGTGTTTCTTATGCCCCCAAAACCCTGGAAGACAAATGCTGGTGTAGACTGGCCGCTGGGGCATGCGGGTTGTCAAACGGGGGAAAGGAAAGGTAGGATGGTCTCCGGTGGGTGCTGGTGGTCCCAATTTGTCACATATAAACAAGGTGAATTGGTCGTCCTGACATTTCGCTCCTGGACTGCGGGGCTAAAGCAAGAGGGACCAAGGCTTGCCGCCCGCCCGGGATTTTTCCCGATTGACCGGCTTCCTTTCCTCCTCTGATGGCATCATAATTTGGCGTCGAGCAACAAAAATCACCTTTTTGGCCCTCTTGATCTTTGGAAATGCTTCTGACCCCAACCGCATTTTTCATAAAAGAGGTCTTCAAAAAAGGGATTATCCACAGGGGGGGATACACGAGTTGACTTTTGGCTGCCTTCGCTCTGTTTGGACGGAGCTGATGATTGATGACGAATTTGTAGCCTGACGGAGGACGAGGAGGTAAGACTGCGGGATCTTTCCCTTTTAACCACTGAAGAACAGATTGGTGACGCTGTTGTTTACTAAGATTCACAGGGCCCTGACCCAGCGATAAAAGGCTGACTTCCTGAACCGACGTCCATGGCTTGCTGTTGTCGCCAAGGAAGGAGCCCTTCTCTCGTACCTCTACCCCATGCCCCTACCCCCCCTTTCTCATTACCACCTTTTTTTGCTCCATGTTCAAAAAAAAAAAAATTTGAGAGGGGAGGGGAGATTTTGAACGTCTCTTATTAAAAGACGGCAAATCACAGCTATTTTAAACCCCCTCTAATTTCCTACACCAACTAGGATTAGAAAAAAAAGTTTTTTGGGCGAATACCTGTGAAATGGGGTCTGGGGGAAAAACCCGTAAAAAAAATAACAGTGTTCCCCTTAACCCGGTTTTTAAAAATGCCCAGTGGGATAGGAATTAAAATTTTTTCAACAAAAACAACAAGTGCGTATCGTCCCCAAAATAATTCAACAACCCCAAAAAAATATTCAAAGTTACACGTGAGAAATTGTGTTTTTTTTTCAGCAATACAAAAGAGAACATTGCTAGAAAAGTTTTCTATCAGAATTGTGTCCCAAAAGCTATTTGAAAAACTAGGGGCCCCATCAAGTGCAATACACATTTAAAAACTATTCGGATAAAAAAAGGTATTTTTGCACCCTTTAAAAAAATCTGCTGTGACTAAAAATTGCTGTATTCAAATTTAAGTGCGGGCCTCTAGAACAAAGCTGGGCCGCGCCAAAGTGAAAAAAAACCTATTGAAAAAGTATACATAATAAAAGTGGAGTTTTGCACCTATCAAATACACCGGCAGGACACAAAATTGCTGATTCAAAATTTTAAATGCAAGGTGCCTTTATGAACAAAGTGGACCGGGCCAAAATGGAAAAAAAAAAAACCCTTCTGAAATGATATGATAATATAAGGTATTTTTTGCACCTATCAAAAACCCGCGGTGACTACAAAATTTTCTGTATTCAAATTTAAGTGCAAGGTGCCTCAAAGAACAAAATTGGGGCTGCGCAAAGTGAAAAAAACACCATCGAAGTGTAACGGAAATAAAGGGGTTTTTTTTTGCCCTACCCAAAACACCCCGGTACAAAAAATTGCTGTATTCAAATTTAAGTGGAAGGGGCCCCAATGAACAAAGCTAACGCCCAAAAATGAAAAAAACACCTATTGAAAATTATACGGATAATAAAGGTTTTTTTTTGACCCATCAATACAACGGCGTGACTCAAAATTTGTATTTACATTTAAGTGCAAGGGCCTCAAAGAACAACTGGAATGCGCCCAAAATGAAAAAAAAAAAACCTATTAAATGTAAAAGGATAATAAAGTATTTTTTTCACCTATTAAAAAAGGGGGTGACACAAAATTGCTGTATTCAAATTTAAGGCAATGGCCTCAATGAACAAAGCTGGATGCGCCAAAGTGAAAAAAAAACACCTTCTGAAAAGTATAGGATAATATAAGGGATTTTTGCACCTATCAAATTTCACCGGCGGTGACTCAAAATTGCTAATTCAAAAATAATGCAAGGGCCTCAATGAAAAAACTGGCTGCGCCAAAGTGAAAAAAAAAAGCTATCTGAAAATGTTTTACGGATAAAAAAAGTGAGTTTTCACCTATCAAAAAACCTTCGTTACTAAAAAAGATCTGATCCTAATATAAGTTCAGCTCACAACATACAAGTAATTTCACCAGAAACTGTTTTAAAAAAACCCATTCCAAACGGGCTAAAAAAAAGTCTGGTGCACCCAAAATCCACTCCCTTTAAAGACCTGTCGTTGTTTGTATTCGCCCACAGCCCCCGGGCCCCCCCCCTCCCCCCCGCAACTGTACAGGCTAGACTCCTTTAAAAATTTTTTCCTAAGTTTCAAAAACTCAATCTCTAATCTACCAATTCAATGTCAACTAAAAGCATAGCTGTCTGTGTGAAAAAAATAGAATATTTTGCTGGGGTTTTGACAGAGACCCAGACACGTCCCTTTTCTTTTGAACAACTAACACCTGAGGTAACAGAAGGGGTTTCTATGTAAAACCCGGGCATGTATTTTTCCAGCCCAAACGCAACCATACACACCCATCTGAGTCACACACCCCGCTCACCCTTCTATTCTGTAAGCTATTTGTCCACCAAAATTACAGGAAGACAAAATAGAAAAAAATTAATAGAATGCGCAGATTTTCACCTAAATTACCGTGATCGAAAAAATCCGACACCATAAAAACCGTGCCAATTTTCAACTTTGTCGATAATAAACGCTCAAACAAACCGAAAAGAGTAAAAGAAATTTTACTTTTTTCTCTAGGGGAGTTTTGGAAAATGCATCAAAATCATAACACTCAGTGATGGCTATGATTTTACCGTATTTGTGGGGCGTACTTTGGGAGTGTTGCAGTCCAACTACATGCCGAAATACAGCTTGAAAAAAACCTTGAACATACCCTTACGACCCCCAAGGGGCTGCAGCAACAAGAAAATACACATTAACAACATTATTATACAGTACTCACAGATTTTCAAGATACTTTATTTTAGACAACCCTTTTCTAGGTCTGAAAACAAGGGTTCCAAAGTTTTACTTACGTGGGGATCTGTCCGTTCAACTTCACACATGATCCCTTGACCTCAGTACAAGCCTAGTAAAGGGAATTTATAAAAAAAGTTAGGAAAAATCCCATAATTGTTTATCCCCAAACAGATCACTACAAGGACTAGAATGGGAACAATTTGTGATCAGCCCCAGTTTGGTAGTGGTCATCTATTACTTTTTAAAAACACCTTAATAAAGTATATATATATATAGAATATATATCCTTTTAAAAAATAAGCTTCAGTCAAATTACAGAACATCTTTAAAGGTGTTTTTAAAAAGTAATAGATTACCACCATGAAATGATTGTAAACAAGAGGATTTTTTCGTTTCATTTTCTTTTTTATTATTGGAAAAACAGGTTTTATAGTTTTGCTGGAGTGATAGGACATAACTTCATTATTTACAACAATTTGAGGGGTTTATATATAAATATCCAGAAAAACAAAAAGGTTTTTTTTTTACTGTTTGTCTATTTCTTTATGAGGATTCTATGAATTAGATGTCTCGGTATCACATTTTTTGTTTGTAGGTCATATTAAAGGAGATATCTTGCTTGACCTCAGCGTTTGGGTTTCCTGGTTTACCCTGTTTTAGCCTTTTTGTTTTTTTTAAACCCATCTCACGAAAATCAAGGGCAGATCATCCCCGGGGGCGAAAAAATGGTTGGGGCTCTCTACGGGGCATTTTACTGGGGAATATACAAAAAATTCACGTAACATGGAAGGGAAACAGGTAACGTATTTGTCCAAGTATAAGGAGAAACCCATTGTCATTGTTATTACTGCTATCATACCTCTAGATTCTGATGTCACATCTTCTATGGTGCTTTATTCGGGGTTTTAAGTGCCTTTTAAAGCTTATGTCGCCATTTTTATGTGCTTGACTACACCTTTATGTGATCCACGATGCATATGCACTATTTTACGTACATGATTCTATTGCATTTTTATGATGTGTTTGTATCTTAACCCGTTAACACTTCCAAAGAAAAAAAAATATTCTTCATTTTTCTCCTCCTCACCTTCCAAAAGCCATAACGTTTTTAGTTTTACACCCAATAAAAAATGAGGGCTTTTATTTTTGGGAAAGATGTAGTTTCCCGTGGTGTTTTTCATATTAATATAAAAAACTGGGAAACCGCAAAAAAATTCAAGTGGGGGGAAAAAGTGAAAAAAAAAGTACTTTCCCATTTTTTGCGGGAGTTTTCAAAACAAATCTTCAAGATAAATAGGTGGCCCCGGTATACAATCCTGAACGTCCATCAGTATATCACTTTCCACATCTTATCTATCAAGCCCATTAAGTTTAATTGCAACAGATGGGTTGGTGCTCAGTGATTTACAACAGTAGTACAATCAATCCAGAAAACTATAGAAAGTTTCACGGCACTCACAGAAGAAAAGGGGTGAGTGCTGTGAAATTTTCTATAGTTTGCGGGAGTTTTGTCTTTGCGGGGTTCGATCTTCAGTAAAAATTATTGTTACTGTATTTTAAGGGTTTATACACATCCCGGAATACCAAACATGTAGGGGTTTCCCTTTTTTTTGGTGGGGATAAAAAAAAATTCCAAAAATACATTTCCCTACATTTCCAAAAATTCTATATTTGAAATATTTTGCCGCTGCGGGGCCCTTTTGGCGACCCAAAAAATTTTTTTTTACTAAACCTACGGAAGTCGTGAGGGCAATTTTTTGCGGGGGAGATCCAGATTTTTGGCGCATTACATAGGTTAATGTGCCCAATTTTGCGCATTACACCTATGCCCTAAAAGTTTGGCGCAGTAAGCTCTATGTAAGGCGCCAAAAAACTTATCTGTCGTATTTTACACTCTGGAAACGGGGTGTCGGCGCCAAGTAAAAACAAAGTACGCATTCGAATTCATACATGTCCCATAAAGTAAATCTATGAAATGATTTTTGGGAGTTTCCTCAAAATCTTATTTTTAAGCGCTGTCTTTTCCCCCGTCAAATTTTAGACTCATAGACAAGTCTACATGTTTCCACAGTTTTCATCCATATGGTCCTTTATAAAAAGGAAGGGGTTGGGAAAAGGAAAATATAAAAGGATGCTTAGTTCACCAATCATGGTTGAATTTAAATATTTCTACTTAAACTTGAAGCCAATAATCCAGAATTAACTACAAAGTTCTCAGCCACCCAATCAATGCTGACTGTCGGATAATCATTTACCTTATTTCTCTTGTTTCCTTCAGTGACCAGATCCAGGACAAAGAAGGAAAAGTGAGATCAGCAGTTCAACATGTTATGAAATGGGAAATTGAGAAAGAAAATATAATGGAACCCATGGTCTTACCTCCAGCAGATTGTATCATCAGTATTTGGCTTCTAGATAATATCTGCAGAGATAAGAATGATTACAGGAGATATCTCAGAAAGTTCTCAGGGTTGCTGAAACCTGGAGGGCACATCATGTTAGTTGGGGCTTTAGAAATCACATATTACACAGTTGGGAAAGACAAGCTCTATTGTCTCACATATGATGAGGATTTTGTCAGGAAAGCTCTGGTTGGAGAAGGGTTTGTGATTGATAACTGTAAGGTAATGAAGAGAACGGCTGTGAGTGACCTCACTGACTATAAGGCCATGATATTCATTGTAGCTCACAAAGAGTAGTAGGTATTAGTAGAAACCTACAAATGAGGCTCTTCTTAGAATGCATTCAAGCTTCCACTGGATTGCTTCGCGATTCTGCTACATAGCCCCTTACCGACACTAGGACGTACTAGTACATTCAATGTTGGTAAGGGGTTAAAGAAAGGTTTAGTACACTATGCTTTTCTATAGATTAAAAAAAAGAAATATAAATATAAATAACCCCAATAGAGACCAAAAAGACATTTTGGCCTCCTCTGGGTGAGTGCACCAGGGCCTTGATTAAAATAGAGCCTTGAGTAAGTCTTCATGTCAAGAGTTTAAGATTAGAATTTAATATTCAAATCAAGGCTTTCCCATAGATCCTATTTACCTAAAAAATGGATTGATAAACCTGTTAACTTGTGGATGCAGTGTTTAGTGCATAAGAAGTGTTTTGCATATACATATATTGGTAGAAAGATACATATTTTATGAGAGCATTAGTCAATTAATTTGGGGGCTAAAACAAATAATTGTAACGTTTACGTTATTACTATTAAAATAATATATATATATAATATAATATATTATATATATATATATATATATATATATATATATATACACAGTGGATTCAGAAAGTATTTGGACCCCTTCAAATTTTTCACTTTTTATTTCATTGCAGCCATTTGGTAAGATCAAAAAAGTTCATTTTTTTGCTGATTAATGTACACTCTGCCCCATCTTGAAAGGTAAAAACCAGAAATGTAGATATTTTTGCAAATTTATTAAACAAAAAAAAAACTGAAATCTCACATGGTCTTAAGTATTCAGACCTTTTGCTCAGTATTGAGTAGAACCCTTTTGAGCTGGTACAGCCATGAGGCTTCTTGGGAATGATGCAACAAGTTTTTCACATCTGGATTTGGGGATCCTCTGCCTCAAGTCTCTCCAGAGAGTCTCAATTGGGTTTAGGTCAGGGCTCTGGCTGGGTCAGTCAAGAATGGTCACAGAGTTTTTCTGAAACCACTGCTATGTTATGTTAGCTGTGTGCTTAGGGTCTTTGCCTTGTTGGAAGATGAACCTTCAGCCCACTCTGAAATCCAGAGCGTCTGGAAGAGGTTTTCATCCAGGATATCTCTGTACTTGGCCACATTCATCTTTCCTTCAATTGCAACCAGTCATCCTGTCCCTGCAGCTGAAAAACACCATGTTTCACTGTTGGGATTGTATTGGGAAGGTGATGAGCAGTGCCTGGTTTTCTCTACACATATCGCTTACAATTAACACTAAACAGTTCAATCTTCATCTCATCAGACCAGAGAATCTTATTTCTCATAGTTTGGGAGTCCTTCATGTTTTTTTTTTTCCATACTGTATGCGGCTTTCATATGTCTTGCACTGAGGAGAGGCTTCCGTAGGGCACACTCTGCCATAAAGCCCCGACTGGTGAAGGGCTGCAGTGATAGTTGAGTTTGTGGAACTTTCTCCCATCTCCCTACGGCATCTCTGGAGCTCAACCACAGTGATCTTGGGGTTCTTCTTTACCTATCACCAAGGCTCTTCTCCCACAATTGCTTAGTTTGTCTGGACAGCCAGGTTGAGGAAGAGTTGTGGTCTTCCCAAACTTCTTCCATTTAAGGTTTATGGAGGCCACTGTGCTCTCAGGAACTTTGAGTGCTGCAGAAATTATTTTGTAACCTTGGCAAGATCTATGCCTAACCACAATTCTGTCTCTGAGAATCTTGGGCAGTTCCTTCGACCTCATGATTCTCATGTGCTCTGACATGCCCTGTGAGCTGTGAGGTCTTATAGAGACAAGTGTGGGCTTTTCCTAATCAAGTACAATCAGTTTAATTAAACACAGCTGGACTCCAATGAAAGAGTAGAACCATCTCAAGGAGGATCAGAAGGAAACGGTCAGCATGTGAGTTAAATATTAGTGTCACAGCAAAGGGTCTGAATTCTTATGACCATGTGATATTTCAGTTTTTCTTGTTTAATAATTTGCAAAATATCTACATTTCTGTTCTTTTTCTTTCAAGATGGGGCAGAGTGTACATTAATGAGCAAAAAATGAACTTTTTTGATCATACCAAATGGCTGCAATGAAACAAAGAGTTTAAATTAAAATTTTAAATTAAAAATAATTTAAATTAAATTAAATTTAATTTAAAGTTTAAATTTAAAGTGATCTGAGTACTTTCCGTACCCACTGTGTGTATATAATATATTTATTATTAATAATATATATAATATATATATATATTATATATATTATAATATATATATTATTATAGCAACTGTTTTAAATAAAATTCCATGAACAAACATGCATGTGAATGCAAGAATGGATCCAGCGTACGTAGAAACTTGGCTATTAAATAATCCACAGGGCAAAGATAAAAAATATGGCAATAACCGACGCGTTTCGGGCACAGAGATTTGCTCTTGTTCACGGCTTAACTTCATCTGTTCATATGTTACTTAAATAGGAAAGTTCCTTACTCGTCATACCTGACGTCACATCCTATTCATTACAACTTTAAAACATATACAATTAAAACATACATTGCCTACCTCATTTTGAATATACTTAACTATATTATATCAAAACCTTAATATATTGTATGTGTACTGGTTTTACTGGTATATATATGCTAGATCATTTCGGAGGTTCATTCCTGCTGGTGCTCTTGTCTGCAATTCTAAAATCCAAAAAGCCTCTCTTAGACGCACCTTCTTTATCCAATCCCATCCTCTTCTTAATTGCTCCACTTTTTCTATACCAAAAAAATGTAAAGCCTTGCATATCTCCCCCATGTTTTTCTATGAAGTGTTTTACAGCACCTGAAGTGATTTGTCCCTTCTTTATCCCATATACATGTTCCGCTATCCGCGTCTTAAGCTTTCTTATGCTGCTGCCTACATAGAGTAGATCACATAATTTGCAATGTATGCCATACACAACATGATCCGTATCACAATTAATAAAATTATTTATTTGATACTCTTTTTGATCATGATATTTTCTTTTTATCTTTTGATTTTTTGGTGTGTATTGGCATACGTTGCATCTCCTGCCTCCACAGGGAAAAAATCCTTTTTGGGATAACCAGGGTTTATTTTGATTTTTACTAGAGAAATCACTTGATGTTACTTCATTGCCTATAGTTTTGTTTCTTTTTGGTATACATCGTACTCCTCTGTCTATTATGCTGGCTAATTGTTCATCTTGCCTTAAGATATTTATGTTTTTATAAAATATCTTTTTTATATCTTTTTTATATCTTCATATCTGGCATTATATGGGGTAGAAAAAAATACTTGTTTTTCTATATTAACCCTCTCCTTTCTTTTTGGATATAGTAGATCTTTTTGTGTTTTTTTTCCATTCTTTTTGAAGCTTTCTTTATCTGTGCATCTTTATATCCTCTTTCTAACAATCTGGTCTCTATAGTTTTTTGTTCCTTCAAAAAATCATTATGTTCAGTACACGCTCTCCACGCTCTTATGAACTCTCCTAACGGTCTGGAGTCTATTGTATGGCGTGAGTGACAGTTGTCTGCTCTAAGTGTGGTATTCCCACTTGTCGGCTTCCGATATAAAGTAGTCACAACTTTAGATTTTTCCAAATCTCCTTCCAACATAATATCTAGGAAAGGAATTTTTGTTTTGTGATATTGATGGGTAAAACGTAAATTACATGTATTGGAATTAACATACTGCACAAACTCTGGTATGGACGCCCCATTGTGACCCCAAACAATGAGGAGGTCATCGATGTAGCGCCCATACCAGAGTATACAGTGACCATATGGATTGTCTACGTTAAACATGACGTGGTGCTCCCACCACGACATGTACAAGTTCGCTATAGATGGGGATGACGTAGCACCCATCGGAACTCCCATAAGCTGGATGTAATAAGTGTCATCAAATCTGAAAAAAATATTTTTTATTAAAAACTCTATACTTTCCAGAAGAAATAACTTTAGGCCTTCTTCTTACTGGCTAAAGTTCTTAAGATGGTATTCTATAGCAGGCAAAATAAGATCTTGAGGAATATTGGAATATAGGCTTACTACATCTAGTCCCAACCATGTGTAATTTTTTGACCAAGTGAAATTTTGGAATGCTTGCAGTACCGTGGTGCTGTCTTTTAAATATCCTGGAGCAGTACGTACCAATGGTTGAAGGTATTTATCTACAAAGTTGCTTAATCTTTCCTGCGGACTGTTATTGTTGGACACTATAGGATGCATATTTGGGGGGGGAATTGATTTTTATAGAGTTTAGGCACCCCATAAAAAATGGGTATTTGTGGATTATCGATCTCTAGAAATTTTCTTTGTTTGTCATTGAGGGCACCCAACTTGACTCCCTCAACTAAAAGTTTTTTTAATCTCTTTTGTATATTTGTCATGGGATTTTCTCTTAGTTTTCTATACGTTTTAGTATCTTCTAGGGTTTCCAATATAAGTTTTTTATATAGTGTCACGTCCATTACCACCGTTAGACCCCCCTTGTCCACCTTTCTGATGACAAGGTTTTTGTTTTTCTTTAATTCTTATATAGCCTCCCTTTCTTGTTTATTAATGTTGGATCTAATCTTATGGTTTTTAATATTCTTCTTTAAAAATTTTCTCAGGTCCCGTTCCATTGTCATCTGAAAGGCATCCACGGTGTTAACTCTAGATTTTATTGGGTAAAAAGTAGAATTACTATAATCCAAATCAATATCACTACTATATATCCTGTTGTCATCATCCTCTGTTTGTAATTCTCTTAATGAAAAAAGAGCTTGTTGTTCTTTGAATGTTAGCATATCAAACTCATTATGCATTTTATCACTAACTATTTCGGTTTGTTCGTTTTTTTGTTCCCTAGAAGTACTATTTTTTTAAATAAAATGTCTGACAATCATTTGTTTTAGCCTCCAAATTATTTGACTAATCCTCTCATAAAACATGTACCTTTCTAGCAATCAGTCCCCTCTAAAAGCTTAAAATCCTTTGCATAGACATATAGAGACAAGTTTAAATTCTATCTCCCTGCAGCCACCTCTGAAGCGAGCTTAAAACTTTTCTACTGAAAATAGTGAGAGCTGTATGAAGGCTAGCTCCTCCTGGTGATAACTGCATAAAACAAGAATTTCATTATTAAAATCTATGACTAAAAATGAATCAGTAGCTCTGAAACAGAAAAAAATGAAGCTGAAATATTTGTAAAGATATAATATTAAATCAAGCATTACAGAATGATTGACCTTTTTAGATTAAAGAAGATAAAATTGTGCAAGGGACACATGTACGGATCTTTACATTACTTAATATACTCAGCTTGCACATTATGGAGTCTTCTAAGAAGCACAATAGGCTTTGATATGATGGCATAATATATTGTTACTATGATTTTCTTATAAAACAATTAGTTATTTCATTGTTACTGCTTTTAGACAATGTATCCATTGCCCCCTCGTGTTTGCAGCCTTTCTTTGGAGTGATAATAGTGCTGGGATATAATGTTATCACATGGGACATCATGGGGTATTATGAGGCTTCTGGCATTTTGCATTATACCAATATTATAATAAAGGTAACCATAGAACATTGAGCTGTGTACTTTTCTTGAGATGATCTGTGTTATTTACCTTTTCTTCTGCATAAGGATAATGAAAATTGAATTTGTAAAGTGCTGCGGAATATGTTGGCGCTATAGAAATAAAGATTATTATTATTATTATTATTATTATTATTATTATTAATTCGTTAGCCATAAATTGTTTTCTCTTCTGAGATACAGAAAATTAAAATGAATAGACAAAAATGATTATCATCACTTACTATGAAATGCTCTACATCCTTAGAGCATGTGGTCTAATTTTGGCTCTATTATTTGTAATGAAAACACACACGTCCCGCTCACCATTTGCTCTGAGGTGCATGGACCACGGGGATCTCTGCCAAACAAAAAGAAAATGACAGCAATGTCCAACTTCCTCGGAATGCATTCAAATCCACATTTATCTAGAAGTGCACAGATAAGACATAGTTCTGAGGACCATACAGCTTATGCGTTTTTAGGCCATAGTGCGTGAAGCCCTTAATCATGATATGGGGGTGATGTGGCGGCCATGCTAGACATGTTCCACCATTTACAACATAATTTGAATTTAGCATTTACGCATAAGGTTAATTTTCATTCTAATGATTTTTTGGATCTGATGCTATCTCATGATGGAAGCAATATCATGATCTGTTCATTCCATAAAGATATAGTGGGAAATACTTTACTTCACGCTCAATCCTCTCACTCGTCTCACATTATAAAAATGTCCAAGTGAGGGTAATGCTGAGAGCCTCTCGGAATTCTTCTTTCTTAGAGGTTTCTGTAGTTGAAAGTAGTAAAATAATAAACAGCTAGGGTTTATCCTTAATGGTTCCTAAACAGGGGTAGAAATATTGCACTCAGTAAAGATCGTGCCCAAACTAGTCAAAAGAAAATCATCTCATAATATAACAAGTTCTAATAAGAATAATCATACAACTTATAACCTACATGTTGACAAGACACATCTCTAAATAGCTCCTGTTGCCCCTAGTTAATCTAGCTCCATCCTGCCCTTAAAAGTGACCTCTCCTATGTACCTTTATGCCAACACTTGCTGTTAACACCTGAGGAACCTCTGCTGCCAGCTTTTGAGGCAAAAGGAACTCTTTAGTCCAGCAGCAACATCGGTGTCTGGTAGGCCTGAAAAGTCGCAGCCTAGATTTTCGACCACACCGGCCTTTCCATCTACACCTGCCTTTGTCAGTGGATCCCTGCACACACAGGACTCATCTCCTTCACCTCCAGTCCTACTCTGCACCACTCCTGAAGCTTCCAGCGCAGTCTCTAGCTGGATTTGCAGATGGCACCTGGTAGGCCCGAAAAGCTACGGCCTATAGTAGTGATTGCACGCAGGGTTCTGTGTGCCATAATGCCCTTCTGTGGCCTCCTACGGCTATTTACAGCTCCCAAGATGCTCCCCCTGACCTCTGGCCCATTTATGCTCCTTCCTAAGATTTCTGGGGACAGCCTACCACACACTTTTAATTGTGGCCTGCTAGACTGGAAGAGCCACCACTACGTCAGGACTGCAGGTCTGACCCTGAGGAAGCTCTACCACAGGCCTAAACACTTTCTGCACCACCCTCTCCAGTCTGAGCCCACCTCTTTTTCCTCCTTTTTATACCCATACCTACCAACTCCTCCGAAGTTGTCTAGAGGACTCCTGTAAAGTAGCCCCAGCTCCCGGACTCCCCGGAGAGCTGGTAAGTGTCCAGTACGGCAGCTGCTGTTGCTAGTCTATGTAGAAGTGATTGAACCCGTCTGGGATGTAAGCTACACACCCAATCAGGACAGCAGTGGCCACAGGAGTGGCAGAAGAATCGCTCAGCCCTTGGTAACAGAAGAGGGAGAGCAATGTGTCAAATGCTGCTCTCCTCCACGATCGGATAAGTGAGGCATATTCAACCCCCTTTGGCTTAAATTGCTTCCCCCATCTGCATACTTTTGTCCAAAGTGGCCTAACTTCAGTTTCTTCCTCGATGTGGGAGATTTGAGATGCCACCAAGGCATTTATCAAGGGTGAATTAATTATGGCAGTCACTGATTTGAAAAGAGTTCATTTCTCGAAGGTGGAGGAATTGGCCTTGGTCGTCTCCTGTTCTGAGGCAGAATATATCCATGATCCTTCTCCTAATAAAAAAAGAGATGTGGATTTCATAGCAGCGTTTATATGTACAAATACTCCAGGAGAGGGAAGTGCAAAGTATTTTTTGTATGTCAGTCCATTTCTGAGCAGAGGGAGTTGCTACTGTGAAGGCATTTTGTGATTTCTTTGCTTATTTATACTCTTCTAAACTTGAAATCTCTGATGAGGGAATTCAGGATTATCTCAATGAGATTAATTTTCATTCTCTGTCTCATGAATCGGATGATTTACTGAAAGCATCCCTCACTACTCAAGAAATTGACAATACTATGCCCACCTTCCAGTGGGACCAGTCTATTAATCTTCCTAGGGTGTAACAGGATTTAGATTTTGTAGGGAAAGGCTCCAGTCAGGGGTCATCCTTTTTGGGATGTGTTCTTCAAGGTTGGACTGTAGGATATTTTCAGGACTTGGTGCTGAGGGTTGTTATGGGGTCAGCTTCCCCTTGTATTTTCTTGCATTACTGCACATATTTGGCACAATGTTACTATATTTCTGATACTTGTGTTTTGCCTGGTTTTATGGCTTTGTATGTGCTTTAAGCTTTTGGAGTCAAGGTAGCTCCACTTATTTTTATCTTGTATTTATTTATTATTATTATTATTTATTTTGGAGCGCCCTTGATTCCAGGGTGCTGTACATTTCAGGCGGGTACATAAATAACATTGGTCAAACAATTACAAAGTGACAATAAGTGACTAACAACTGGTACAGAGGGAAAGAGGTCCCTGCCCACCAGGGCTTACAATCTACAGGGGAGGGGTGAAGAGACAGAAGGTGAGGGGCAGACATGTTTGTGGGGCGGAGCAGTGCAACCTGGTTAATGTTGGTTATAGGCAATCCTGAAGAGGTAGGTTTTCAGGTTACGTTTGAAGCCGGTGAGAGAGGGGGAGAGTCTGATGTGTTGGGGCAGTGAGTTCCAGAGTGTGGGGGAAGCACGAGAGAAGTCTTGGAGACGGTTATGTGAGGATGTGATAAGAGGAGAGCAGAGGAGATGGTCCTGTGAGGGGGAGCGATTGCGTGAGGGGAGGTATTTAGAGATTAAGGCAGAGATGTCTGAAGGGGAGAGGTTATGGAGAGCCTTGTAGGTCGAAGTTGCTAGCTTGAACTGGATTCGCTGGGCAATGGGTAGCCAGTGAAGGGATCGGCAGAGGGGAGAGGCAGGGGAGTAGCGAGGAGAGAGGTGAATCAGACTGGCAGCAGAGTTAAGGATAGTTTGGAGGGGAGCGAGGGTGCTAGCTGGGAGGCCGCAGAGGAGGATGTTGCAGTAGTCGAGGCGGGAGATGACGAGGGCATGGACAAGCATTTTTGTGCTTTCAGAGTTAAGAAATGAGCAGATTCGGGAAATATTTTTTAGGTGGAGGTGACAAGCAGAGGTGAGGGTTTTGGAGGCTAAAAGTTAAGTATTAATTATTTCCATTCTCTATATTGTGTATTGTATTGCGTGTCAATTTTCCTCAATGCCAAGTCTCCCTATTGAGTTCTTTAAGCAAGACCCTGAATTATTTGCGGAGCTGCTGTAACAATTGTATAACCAGGTGTTTGAACTTGAAGCTCTACCTCAATCTGTGTCAGAGGCATTGATTGTGGTGATACTTAAGTCTAATGAAGACCAAGCACAGTGCTCCTCGTATTGCCCTATATCTTTTTTACAGACAGATGTCAAAATCTGGACTCATGCCAGGTAAATACATGGCTGTGAATCTTCGTCGTCTGTATATGAACCTGTAAGCATCTCATGCTAATGTGGGCTCCAGAGTATTAGTATCATTGTACGCAAAAAAAAAAGCCTTTGAATAGACATATTTGCTAGAGGTGTCCCGGAAATTTGTCTTCAGTCCCAATTTTAATAGATGGGTGCAGCTCCTTTGTTGTCAACCACGGTTTTGTGTTTTAATAAATGGTATAATTTCTGAATTTCCACTCTTCAGGGGCACTAGACAGGGAGCTTTCTCTTACAGCTCCTGTTTGATATAGCTATAGAACCCCTCGTGGTGAAGATCAGACAAGACACTCTAATCTGCGGCTACATCACTAACTCCCTCCACAAAAAGATTAGTCTTTATGCCGATAATGTTCTTCTGTATTTACAGGACACTAATACCTCACTGCCTCAGACACTAGAGGTGGTAGATATTTTTCGTCAAAATCCCAATTTGCTATAGGCAATCTTCCACTCTCTTTAGCCATCACACATAAGTGCTTAAAATAAAATTTTATCAATCACAATTTTAACAAAAGAAAAGAAAGGGAAAAAAATATATATAGAAATTCTAGAACTGACAAAACCTTTGATCAGACTAATCGTATTCTCAAACTTTTGTATCGCTTTCAAGTGTCCTGTAAAGTGCACAGCTATTTGAATTTTGGTATTAGACATTCTATTATGTATGAACTAATACACCTAATGTCATCTATCATGGAGGGAACCAATTGTTAAAGTATAACTACTGGTGTATCACTACATCTTAAAACTATCACAAGCATTGACCTATACTGCCAGTTACCATGTGCCTTGTCCAATACTGGTGTCTTCTTATGTGTCAAAGGGGCTTTTAGGCCTCCTCAGGATGCAAGGCCCCATAGTGGCTGCTACTGCTGCACCCCCTATAACTATGCCTTTGCAAGCTGAACCGCCATCTTCCCCGTTGGGATTTTCTTGCTGCCGCCACATATATCACATGTACAAAGCTTGCAAGGAGAGGTGTAACTTGAAGTTCTTGGGCCCTGGTGCAAAAAGTGAAATGGGGCTCCTGTCAGTTACCATGTGCCATGACCTCAAACAGTCACACTCCAAACTCCACTATGGTGAAGACCAAAGAGCTGTCGAAGGACAACAGAAGCAAAACTGTAGCCTAGCAGCAGGCTGAGAAGACGGAATCTGCAATAAGCAAGCAGCTTGGTGTGAAGAAATCAACTGTGGGAGCAATAATTAGAAAATGGAAGACATACAAGACCACTGATAGTCTCCCTGCATCTGGGGCTCCACGCAAGATCTCACCCCGTGGGGTCTAAATGATCACAAGAACAGTGAGCAAACATACCAGAACCACATGGGGGGACCTAGTGAATGACCTGCAGAGAGCTGGGACTAAAGTAACAAAGACTACCATCAGTAACACACTACGCTGCCAGGGACTCAGATCCTGCAGTCCAAGACGTGTCCCCCTGCTTAGGTCAGTACATGTCCAGGCCCCTCTGAAGTTTGCTAGAGAGCATTTGGATGATCCAGAAGAGTACTGGGAGAAAGTCATATGGTCAGATGAAACTAATGAAGAACTGTTTGGTAGAAACAAAAATAGATTTCTTTCTATAGGACATTTACTAATGGTATCTTCAACAGTACCATGGCCCCCAAATAAGCAAAAATTACCTTTTGTACACTCAGAAAAAGATTTGCAAGAAGAAATGAGTATTTAAAATAAGATTTTTTTCAGTAGGACATTTACTATGGGTTGGACAAAAAAGATGATCCAGCGATCCCAAAAATGATGCTCCACTTAATAAAACTTTACCCTTTATTCAAAGATGCATTAAAAAACAGAATGGCAACATGCAGTCCCAAGCAATAGCAACATATTGCCAACCGGTTTCTTGGGCAACCCCCTTAATCATGGCATAGCTGATACTTATACAGAGATGGTATATATAGCCAATTCCTAAATTAACAAGTAAATAAACAAGTTTTACATGGGGATTACTATTGGTGTCTTGAAATAAGATTTGAAATAAGATTTTTTTCAATAGGAAATTTACTAGCGGTGTCTTCTACATTAGCTTGACCCCCAAACGTGCAAAAGTGACCTTTTTGACACTCAATAAGATTTTAAAGATGAAATTAGATTTTGAAATAAGATTTTATTTAATAGGACATTTACTAATGGTGTCTTCAACAGTAGCTTGACCCCCAAACAGAAAAATTGACCTTTTGGACACTCAATAAAATTTTCAAGAAGAAATGAGTATTTGAAATAAGATTTTTTTCAATAGTACATTTACTAATGGTGTCTTCTACAGTAGCTGGACACCCAAACCGCCAAAAATTATTATTGCCTTGATGCGTGGATCATGTTGCAGGTAATGTAGCATCCAAGCACTCATGTGTGAGATGCTGCCGTGATCTCCCAAGCTTTGTGGTCGAGGGGCACTAACCAGATCTTCCTCCTCTTCCTCCTCCTCCTGAAATCTGTGCCAATCTCTTACCACCGAAGGGTAATCCCTACCGGTGGTGTCCACCCCTACCTCATTATCCTCCTCCACTTCCTCATCTGTCAACTGTCACCAGATCCCTGGCTAGCCTCATGCGCTCTACTCTGTTAGCTGAACTGCCATCCTGCACCCGCCCTGGACCTCGAGCCACCGCCTAAAGAAGACCAAAACAATTGGGAAATAGTTGGGCCTTCTACATCCTCCGGCGAGTTAGGCTCTGTGTCCGCCTTATCTTCCTCCTCCTCCATCACTGCTGGGACCTGCTGCCGCAGAGTGTCTAATGCTTGTTCCAGTAAAAATATGACCACAATGGTCATGCTGACAATGCCATCGTCATGACTGACCATTTTAGTGGCGTCTTAAAAACTGTTAAGGATGGTGCAGAGATCCTTCACCTGCCTCCACTCTCTATGGCTCAACACCTTGAGGTCCACACTTCTGCTTGTGAGGCCATTCGACACTTCATACTGCATAATGGCCTTACGCTGCTGTCACAATCGCTGGAGCATGTGGAGGTTGGAATTCTAGCATGTTGCCCCATCAACATTGAGATGGTTGGTGGGGAGGCCCAGATGACACTGCAACGCTGCCAGTCATGCAGAAACAGGGTGTGAATGTCGGAAGTGTAAATTAAGACCTTGAGCCTTCTTCAGCAGACAGTCAAGACCCAGGTAGCGCTTGAGAAATTTCTGCACAACCAGGTTCATGATGTGTGCCAGGGAAAGGGATGTACGTAAGTCTACTGATCCTATGGGCAGCAAGGAGATTTCTCCCATTGTCGCACATTAACTTGCCTGGCACTTGGTTCTTAGCACCCAGCCACTGGTCGGTCTGAGCGCGCAGATCCATCCACAGCTCTTGACCTGTGTATTGACGGTCTCCAAGACAGATTAATTTCAGAACAGCCTGGTTTATCTTGGCACGTGATGCTAAACGCTTAGGTTGGGGATCTGGACTATGCACCATCCCTGCAGTGTGTCAGAGTGTCGGCCGAGACCCATAAACAGAAACACTGTCATCCACCAAACTCACCCAGTGAGCAGTCAGTGAGATGTAATGCCCTTGACCGTGCTTACTAGTCCATGTGTCTGTAGTGAGATGGACTTTGGAGGACACAGATGCAGCCCATGCGCTGGAGATCTTTTCTGCAACGAGGCTGGCCAGGGCAGGGACAGCTTTTCTGGCAAAGAAAATGCCTGCTTGTCAATTAATATTGGGGGCATGCCAGGGTCATGACCTGGCAGAACCCATCTGTGTCTACCATGCGGAAAGGCAACATTTCCATGGCCAAGAGCCTAGCAGTGCCGACAATTCTGTCTCTCTGCAGCCACCAATAGGGGGAGCTTACAAGCTTAGTTAAAGAGGTTGTCTCACTACATTGATTCATCTTACCTCAGTCCTGTTTTGTCAGTTTAATTTTTGAATTCAGGTGCGTGTTTACTTACTTCTAGTGGCTACTACTGGCCTGCAGTGACAAGCTGCTGAGAACTTCATGTCTGTAGCTATAGCGACCAGCACTGGTAGCCTATCAGGAGAGACAGAAAAGGTCTTTAGCTAAAGCGACCTAAGGAGCTGATGCAGTCTATACAAGAGGGGATATCTAGGTATAGGTAGGACACTGGCATATTGCAAAGTGACTTGTTTTTGCAAGATCTTTAAAGTAAAAAGCAATCCTTGTAGTGAGACAACCCCTTTAAATTTTTTAATTGAATTTAAATTCTTAAAAAGCCCTTTCTAGTAGTTACTGTATAAAGTCATAACTTTAGCATTAACATCCATGGCTAAATAAGGGATTTGTAGCTCCAAAACAGTAAAAAACAAATCTCTGATCTCAATAAATGTACAATATAAAATTGATCAGTACAGAATAATTGACCTATTCAGATAAAGGAAAACAAAATGGTTTAAGGGTCACATTAATTGCTCCTTAGACTGCTTATTATACACAGCTTGCACAAATGCTAGACATGTTTACGGTAGAAGCACAATAAGCTTTAGTATTATTTCAGAATAGGATTTTTACTATGAGTTTCATGTTCAACACTTTATTAACTGATAGTTATTGCCTCTTTGTGTTTGGAGCCTTTGTTTGGACTGATAATTGTGGAAGGTAATGTGATCATTTAGGACATCATGGGTTGCTAGGAGGCTTCTGGATATTTGCTTTATATCAACATTGTAATAAAGGTAATTATAGAACACTGAGCTGTGTGCTTCCCTCAAGGTGATCAGTGTTCTTTGCTTTCTCCTTAACATAAGAGTCATGAACTGCATTTTATTAAGTGTAAATTCTTCTTGCAGCTGAGACAAAGTAAATGAAAATGATAAATTTGATAAAAATATTAGTAACATAGACTTATTCTGGCTCCATTTGTACAAAGCTGTAGTAAACCTTCCAGAGAGCAGCTTGCTCCATCAGATCATGTATGCAGGGAAGTATAAGAAAGCATTGGATCAATGAGAATATCTCCATACATGCACCATCTCAAGAAACCTTTACAGCAGAACATAGAGGATGAACTATTCTGTACCAGGGAGTTGTATGACCTCTGGGCATTGTCATACAAGCTCCATGCACTCGGCTCTGTTGTGTGCACAAGCCTCAAATTATTTCTTTTAAAAATGTCAATAGAATATTCTATTCCTAGAGGTAACCAACCTCCCAGCTCCTGTGGCTGCAGTTGAGAATGTGTGAAATGAGCCCATTGCTCCATTGACTTAGCCCAACTCTCTTTTCAACACTGCTGTTGAAACATTCCTGCAAACTATTTCATATAAAAGAGGATACACCAGTCTCTGATTTTACCTTTGGAGTCGTTTATGAATGTAAGGAGGAAATAAATTAACCCCTTACTGACTGTTGACATATGGGTATGTCAGTGTCGGTAAGGGTCTATGTACCTATATTGCTCCACAATCCCGCTACATGGAAGACTGGAGTCAGCTGTTAATTTCATCTGACACTTGTTGGTAATAGCAAGGAATGGAGTCGGCTTCGTTACCTGCTGTTTAACCCTTTAGACACAGCTGCGATAATGACCGGTGAGACTTCAGAGTGCCAATTAGGTAACATGGCAGCTGGAAGCCTTGTGAAGTTTTTCATCACTGCCATGTTTCCCGTTTTACCTCTTCCTGCCACACACTTTTCAATTGCACCACTAGTGCCTCCATTAGGTTTAGATTCAACGCCGTACTTTTAGACATATTGGGCGACATCTATGAATTCGTCTTAACCATTTCCTTACCGTATATTACCAGTTTTATAGATATATGAACAGGCATATGGCCAAACTTGGTGCACTGTGCGTCTGATGACACATTTTTATGTGCCAAAATTTGGTGCATAACTGCCATACAAAGTTTGGTGCAGAATACTCTATGTGCCAATTTTGAGTGTTATACGTCAAAAATATTTGGTGCATAACACTTTTATTCATACTATCATAACAAATTCTCCTCTGTATTGATTATAGCTGGAATTGTTGGTGCCAAGTTACAAAATTGGAGCGTATGAATTTATAGATGTCGCCCATTACGTTTATAATTACTGAAGAAACCAAATTCAATCAGGGCCTTTATAATAGATGGTAACAAGGAGAATGGGTTCAGCAATATATATCAGCAAGTCTCCTGTAAAAGCAGAGCATTGAAAGTGGTTATTCCCTATAGGAATACCATGTATAGATACATTAGAGTGAATAGATTGGAGTAAATACTCCATTACTAAAGCATATAAAAGGGGGGAGAGTGGACATCCCTGTCTGGTACCACTGCTAATAACAAATGAGGGGGATAAGGATCCGTTGGTTCGGATTTGCGCTTGGGGCAAACGATATAAGGCCATTATTTTATGCAGGAGAATAGGACCCAGGTCTAGATTAGTTAAAACTTCTTTTAAAAAAGGACCAGTCAATGCAGTCAAAAGCCTTTTCTGCATCAAGTGAAAGCAGAATACAGGTGATATTTAAATTATAAGTATGATTATTAATAGAAAAAGTTTTTAAAGTGTTGTCTCTTGCCTCACTAGAGAGGACAAACCCCACCTGATCAAGATGAACAAACTCCCACGAAAGAGGATTCAATCGCAAACCAATTAGCTTTGCAAATAATTTTGCATCAGTATTGAGGAGACAAATTGGACAATAGCTTTGGCAGAGTGTTGGATCTTTACCCTTTCAAGGGATAACTGTTGGCCTTTAAGGAAAGCAGGCGCAAGAGGAGAAGTAGGAGAAACTGTATTGAAGTTAGAGAGAAGAGGAGTAGATAAATCATCCCGAAGACCTTGAAAAATTTCACTGTATACCCATCCAGATGCGGGATTTTCCCAGCAGGGAGAGATTCAATTGCTTTCCCAGCAGGGAGAGATTCAATTGCAGGAGTAAGTTCTTCAGAGGAGAATGGGGCCTCCAAAGAGGCAAGAGACTGAGGAGGCAATGCGGGGAGTGTCGCTTTGGTCCAGTAATCTTATAGTGAAAGACTGAGGCCTAAGTTGAGATTATGGTAGAGGCAAGTTGTAAAGGGCATTATAATATGTATGAAAAGCAGAGAGGATTTCTGTCGTTATGTCGTTCAGCAATACCCTACATGTGGGTGTAAATTGCTGTTTCGGCGCATGGCAGGGCGTACAAGGAAGGGAGTGCTACTTGGCTTTGGAACGCCGATTTCGGTGGGTATCAGGTCTCATTTGCAAGGGCCCCAAAGTACCAGAACAGTTGAAACCATCCATAAGACGCAACATCATGGATCTAATATAGCGGGGTAATGTCCAATTTGGGAACACGGATGTTCAATAGTATTTTGTGCTTTTATATTCAGTAAAATACACAGAGTTTTTACTTGGCACATACAAGTAAATTTTTCCTGCCCATTTGTGGGGCGCAATTAATATCCAAGGGATACCAAGCTTCTTATTGGGTTCATTTGGAGTCAAAAGCAGCTTGTGTATTTATCATATACAGATATCTTCATCAAACCGTGTCTGTACATTTTAGAACAAACAGTATGTCAGACAGAGAGGTGTCAGGCTCTGCACCTGCGAGTGGCAGAGGCACAAAAATTCCTGGAGCAGGCCCAGGTTGCAGCACAGAAAGGGGACGTTGCAGCAGGGGTCACTCGGTGAGGCCACAACTGCCGCTGTCATCTAGCGGCCGTGTGTTGTTCAGCAACCCAATGGTTCTTGATTGGTTGACTAGGTCATCCACTTCCTCCCAGATGATATCTGACAACCCCAGCCAAGAGTCGGTGGGAACGTCAGACACAACCCTTAGTTGGCATGGCCCGGGAGCGGGTCAGCGGCCCTCACCTGTCCTCAACCCGCCTCTGTCCCATCCGGTTCCCTCAGCCAGAGATCTACTATGTGGTCTGGGCTCAGCGCCACTATATAGCGAGGATGAACAATTTGAGGAGGGCAGTCAGCAGCTACTTGGCAGCGAAGAAATGGGGCCAATATCCCCTGCTTCTTGCAGTAGGCGGCAAAGTATAGATGTTGAGAGTGGCATGGGAGGTCATGTTGTGAGGGGTCAGCCTCTGCATACCAAGACCGGTGATGAGGACAGCAGTGACGATGAAACACAAATAGATGATGATGTAGCCGACCGCACTTGGGAGCTGGGTGAGGCAAGGGCTTCATCATCGTCAGGAGAAGAGGGTGTCAGCTTGCGCGTCAGGCAGCGGCGCAGCCAGCAAGTGGGTTGTGTGGCCGTGAGTCAGCAGGATAGCAGCAGTGTGAGGTCGGGAGCCAAGCAGCCACGGGGTAAAAAACCCGCTTCGCAGGTCCAAGAAAGTAGCGGCACAGGGGCTCAGCGAGGCAGCGGTGGCAGTAGTCACTCAGTGCGGAGCGTTGGCGGTAAAATCAGCTACTCGGCGGTGTGGCAGTTCTTTGCTAAGACACCGGAGGAGCCGAATATGGGTATATGTAGAATCTGTGGGCAGAAAGTGAAGCGTGGCCAGGGAGCTAACGTTGGCACCACGGCCCTGCGTCAACACATGCAGCGTCACCATCCGGTGGCCTGGGAGAAACGTGGCTCAGATGTGGTGGTCCATCCTGCCGCCGCAGCAACAGCAGCAGCAGCGCCCAGTGGCACGCATGCCATTGCAGCCAGTCAAGGCTCCACCACCTCTGCAGAAGGGAGCTGTTTCTCTTTGACATCATCTCCCGGTCCAGATGCTCCTGCTCCTCGCTACTCATGGCGCCAGCAGTCGTTCAGCGAGGCGATTGCAAAGAGACAACAGTATGTGTCCAACCATCCTAAGGTGCAGAAGCTGACCGTGCTCTTGTCCAAGTTGTTGGTACTGCAGTCCCTCCCTTTCCAAATGGTGGACTCTGCACCGTTCAGAGAACTAATGGCTTGTGCCGAGCCGAGATGGAGAGTTCCAAGCCGTAATTTCTTTTCCAAAAAGGCAGTACCAGCACTTCATAAATATGTAGAACAGAAGGTGGGCCAGTCCTTGAGCTTATCGGTTTGTTCCAAGGTGCACGGCAGCGTGGACGTCTGGAGCTGTAACTACGGTCAGGGCCAGTACATGTCCTTTACGGCCCACTGGGTGAATGTGCTTCCTGCCCAGGCACACCAACAACTTGGACAGGAGACGCCGCTTTCTCCTCCACGTTGTCAAACTGCGGATCCTGCGCCAATGTCCGCCTCCTCCTCCTCCACCACCACCATCTCAGCCTCCACAAGTACTGCTCCATCATACCACATGTGTAGGGCACAGCGGTGTCACGCAGTTCTACACCTGGCTTGCCTCGGCGAACGAAGTCACACAGGGGAGGAACTGCTCCGCGTCATGCAGCAAGAAATCGATGTGTGGCTTTCTACGCGCCAACTGCAAATCGGAACCATGGTGACGGACAATGGGAGGAACATGGTGTCCGCGCTGCACCGAGGAGGGATGGTCCATGCGCCCTGCATGGCGCACGTGTTCAATCTGGTTGTGAAAAGGTTCCTGAAGTCTTCCACCGGACTTCAGAAGATTCTGTAAATGGCCAGGAAACTGTGCATGCACTTCATCCATTCCTACAAAGCCAGGAACACCCTCCTCGAGTTGCAGCGGCAGAACGGCCTCCCACAACACACTCTGATATGCGATGTTTCCACCCGTTGGAATTCCAGCCTGCACATGTTGGACCGACTGTATGAACAGAGAAAGTCCATTAACAATTTTTTGATGATCCAGGCGGACAGGAGTACTCTCCTGTGTATCTTTGATGTCAGCCAGTGGCAGCTCATGCGTGACAACCTGCCGTTTGTTGAGGCCATTCAAGGAGGCCACTTTATTTGTCAGTCGCCAGGACTACGGGATGAATAATGTCATTCCACTGCTTCATGTCCTGGAACAGATGCTGAAAAATCTGTCTGGGCAGGTGACTGGAGATGTCGCGACTACATCTCGTGGCCACATGAGTCCGGTGGGGACTGAAATGGAGGAGGAGGAGGAGGACATTGGAGCAGAAGCATTGTCTGGTGAAGTTAGTGGATTTTCTACCCAGGTGACAAGAGAGGAGGAGCAGTAGCTGTTGGAGGAGGTAGATGGAGATGAGGAAGACAAGGCAGATGACCCCCAAGCACCGTGGCAGTATACAGTGGAGATGGAGTCAGGGAGCCCCTCGGAGTCACTTGTGCAGATGGCCCGCAGCATGCTGATTTGCCTGGCTAGTGACAGCCGAATAGTCAGCATCCAGCAGAGGGATGACTTCTGGCTCTCCACCCTATTGGACCCTCGCTACCGGTCCAAAATGGGAGCCTTTTTCCCAGCTATTGAGAGAGGACAAACTCAAATACTATAGGGAAATCCTCCGTAGTCAGTTACCCGCTGCCTATGTGCGGCATCGTCCCTCCTCTGACAGGTCTGACCGGGGGGTTCTTCAGCGCTCACCTACTCCTGCCGCGGCTTCTGGGGGAAGGTGGGGGAGTAGGAGCAGTACCAGCTCCATCAGCAGCAACCTAAGTCTGGAGTCACTGATGAGCAGCTTCTTTCACCCGCCTAGTGAGGAGGGCAGCCGCCAGAAGCAGCAGCAGGACCTGGAGCAGACCCTGAACCAACAGGTGATGGCCTACTTGGACAGCACTCTGCCACCCCAGTTAGAAGATCCGCTGGACTACTTGGCAGCCAAACTGGATGTGTGGCCGCAACTTGCCGAGTTTGCAGTGGAGAAGCTGTCCTGCCCGGCCAGTAGTGTGGCATCAGAGCGGGTGTTCAGTGCGGCGGGGGTCATCGTTACCCCAAGGAGAACCCGCTTTTCCACGGGAAATGTGGAACGACTGACCTTTGTCAAGATGAATCAGGCGTGGATCGGACAGGATTTCCACACACCAATGCCTTAGGCGTCAGACTACATCAGCCATGACGCCTCACCCAAACTGTGAGAAATGAGTCTGGGTTCAAACTACCTGCCTCAGCCACTATTCTGATGCCGCCACCCGCCTAATGCCACACATCTGCTGACAGTTTCTCCATCTGCCAAAAACCATCTTTATCAGGGACTGGTATTGCCACCCACCTCCACACTGTCATTGTGCCACTCTCTGACCCCATGCGGTTTCTCCTGCCGCCGTCACCTCCACTCTCTGTCATTGTGCCACTCTGTGGCCTACTCCAGTTTTTGCCACTTCCAGAATGTCATTGTGCCACTCTCTGACCTCATGCTGCTGCCGCCGTCACCTCCACTCTCTATCATTGTGCCACTCTGTGGCCTACTACTGTTTTGCCACCTCCAGAATGTCATTGTGCCACTGTCTGACCTCATGCTGCTGCTGCCGTCACCTCCACTCTCTGTCATTGTGCCACTCTGTGGCCTACTCCAGTTTTTGCCACATCCAGAATGTCATTGTGCCACTCTCTGACCTCATGCTGCTGCCGCCGTCACCTCCACTCTCTGTCATTGTGCCACTCTGTGGCCTACTACTGTTTTGCCACCTCCAGAATGTCATTGTGCCACTGTCTGACCTCATGCTGCTGTTGCCGTGACCTCCACACTGTGTCATTGTGCCACTCTGTGGCCTACTCCTGTTTTTGCCACCTCCAGAATGTCATTGTGCCACTGCCTGACCTCATGCTGCTGCTGCCGTGCCCTCCACACTGTCATTGTGCCACTCTCTGACCTCATGCTGCTGCTGCTGTGACCTCCACTCTCTGTCATTGTGCCACTCTGTGGCCTACTACTGTTTTGCCACCTCCAGAATGTCATTGTGCCACTGTCTGACCTCATGCTGCTGCCGCCGTCACCTCCACTCTCTTTCATTGTGCCACTCTGTGGCCTACTACTGTTTTGCCACCTCCAGAATGTCATTGTGTCTCTGTCAGACCTCATGCCGCTGCCTCCGTGACCTCCACTCTCTGTCATTGTGCCACTCTGTGGCCTACTACTGTTTTGCCACCTCCAGAATGTCATTGTGCCACTGTCTGACCTCATGCTGCTGCTGCCGTGACCTCCACACTGTGTCATTGTGCTACTCTGTGGCCTGCTCCTGTTTTTGCCACCTCCAGAATGTCATTGTGCCACTGCCTGACCTCATGCTGCTGCTGCCGTGCCCTCCACACTGTGTCATTGTGCCACTGTCTGACCTCATGCTGCTGCTGCTGTGACCTCCACTCTCTGTCATTGTGCCACTCTGTGGCCTACTACTGTTTTGCCACCTCCAGAATGTCATTGTACACATTATGTATTCCTCTTCCAGCTGGCAACCCCGGCACATCAGCCTGCATATATCTCCATATATAGCATCCATTTTAATCCTACCATTATCTAATCCTAGGTAAGATCCTATTTTAATTCTATACTGAGCTGTCCTCCTACATCTTTCATCTCCTCTATGTATCTCATTGCACTGTACAGCTTTATCTCAAACCTTCTCCCTCAACCCTCTTATCATCCACTCTCTCCCCTCCATCTTATCCATACATATACTTTCCTCTTTCTCTTCACCCTCAACCCTCTCTTTCCCCCTTTCTTTCCTTATTTCCCCTTCCTCCTCTTTTTTCTTCTCTGTAACATCCCTCCTTTAGTCATGACTACATGTACTGTTTATATCATGGTATCTCTGTGCTCTTTACAGATATCTTTGATAAAGGCCATATAAGCCGAAACGTCGACTCCCTCTAGACATCTAGATTCTATAATTTCATTAAGAAAACCTATGTGAAAGAATTTGTTGAGTATATGTAGTAATACAAACTTATTCTAATTTCTCTGTGTTTTGACCCTCACTAGACGTCTGTAAATAAATTGTTCACATTTAAGCAAAGTAAAACGGTGTGCAGTGGTTTTATCGTATATAAGTTACTAGACCTAGAGTCTTTTTCATTTTTGTACCCGGCTTCATAATTAGTCCTTAGGTGTGCGTGACCTTACAACTATTATTCATTGTGCCACTGTCTGACCTCATGCTGCTGCTGCCGTGACCTCCACACTGGCATTGTGCCACTCTGTGGCCTGCTCCTCTTTTTGCCACCTCCAGAATGTCATTGTGGCACTGCCTGACCTCATGCTGCTGCTGCCGTGCCCTCCACACTATGTCATTGTGCCACTCTCTGACCTCCTGCTGCTGCTGCTGTGACCTCCACTCTCTGTCATTGTGCCACTCTGTGGCCTACTACTGTTTTGTCACCTCCTGAATGTCATTGTGCAACTGGCTGACCTCATGCTAATGCGGCCGTCACCACCACACTCTGTCATTGTGCCACTCTGTGGCCTACTACTGTTTTGCCACCCCCAGAATGTCATTGTGCCACTGTCTGACCTAAGGCTGCTGCTGCCGTGACCTCCACACTGTGTCATTGTGCCACTCGGTGGCCTGCTCCTGTTTTTGCCACCTCCAGAATGTCATTGTGCCACTGCCTGACCACATGCTGCTGCTGCCGTTCCCTCCACACTGTGTCATTGTGCCACTCTGTGGCCTACTACTGTTTTGCCACCTCCAGAATGTCATTGTGCCACTGTCTGACCTCATGCTGCTGCAGCCGTCACCTCCACTCTCTGTCATTGTGCCACTGTGGCCTACTACTGTTTTTGCCACCTCCAGAATGTCATTGTGCCACTGTCTGACCTCATGCTGCTGCTGCCGTGACCTCCACACTGTGTCATTGTGCCACTCTGTGGCCTACTACTGTTTTGCCACCTTCAGAATGTCATTGTGCCACTGTCTGACCTCATGCTGCTGTTGCCGTCACCTCCACACTGTGTCATTGTGCCACTCTGTGGCCTGCTCCTGTTTTTGCCACCTCCAGAATGTCATTGTGCCACTGCCTGACCTCATGCTGCTGCTGCCGTGCCCTCCACACTGTGTCATTGTGCCACTCTCTGACCTCATGCTACTGCTGCTGTGACCTCCACTCTCTGTCATTGTGCCACTCTGTGGCCTACTACTGTTTTGCCACCTCCAGAATGTCATTGTGCCACTGTTTGACCTCATGCTGCTGTCGCCGTGACCTCCACTCTCTGTCATTGTGCCACTCTGTGGCCTACTACTGTTTTGCCACCTCCAGAATGTCATTGTGCCACTGTCTGACCTCATGCTGCTGCTGCCGTCACTTCCACTCTCTGTCACTGTGCCACTCTGTGGCCTACTACCGTTTTTGCCACCTTCAGAATGTCATTGTGCCACTGTCTGACCTCATGCTGCTGCTGCCGTGACCTCCACACTGTGTCATTGTGCCACTCTGTGGCCTACTACTGTTTTTGCCACCTCCAGAATGTCATTGTGCCACTGACAGACCACAAGATGCTGCAGCAGAGCCCTCCACACATTGTCATTGTGCCACTCTGTGGCCTACTCCTGTTTTGCCACCTCCAGAATGTCATTGTGCCACTGTCTGACCTCATGCTGCTGCCGCCGTCACCTCCACTCTCTGTCATTGTGCCACTCTGTGGCCTACTACTGTTTTGCCACCTCCAGAATGTCATTGTGCCACTGTCTGACCTCATGCTGCTGCTGCCGTGACCTCCACACTGTGTCATTGTGCCACTCTGTGGCCTACTACTGTTTTGCCACCTCCAGAATGTCATTGTGCCACTGTCTGACCTCATGCTGCTGTGCCGTCACCCCACACGTGTCATTGTGCCACTGTGCACGCTCTGTTTTGCCACCTCCAGATGCTTGTGCCACCCTGAGCCCTCATGCTGTTTTCTGTCCGTGCCTCCCACTGTGTCATTGTGCCACTCTCTGACCTCAGCACTCGCTTACCTCCCACTCTCAGTCATTGTGCACTTGTGGCCTACTAGTTTTGCCACCTCAGAATGTATTGTGCCACTGAATTTGACCTAATGCTGCTGACGCCGTGACCGTCCATTCTGTCAACTAAGCCAACATTGGCCTACTACTGTTTTACCACCTCCAGAATGTCATTGCCTCTTCGACCTCATTGCTGCTGCTGCACCGTCACTTACACTCCTGCACTGTCCTCTGTGGCCTGAATACCGTTTTTTGCCACCTCAGATTCATTGTGCCAAATGTCTGGACCTCATCTGCTGCTGCCGGGACCTCCCCCACTGTGTCATTGTGCCACTCTGTGGCCTACTACTGTTTTGCCACCTCCAGAATGTCATTGTGCCACTGTCTGACCTCATGCTGTTGCTGCCGTTACCTCCACACTGTGTCATTGTGCCACTCTGTGGCCTGCTCCTGTTTTTGCCACCTCCAAAATGTCATTGTGCCACTGTCTGACCTCATGCTGCTGCCGCCGTCACCTCCACTCTCTGTCATTGTGCCACTCTGTGGCCTACTGCTGTTTTGCCACCTCCAGAATGTCATTGTGCCACTGCCTGACCTCATGCTGCTGCTGTGGCTGCTGCCGTGACCTACCCACTGTGTCATTGTGCTACTCTGTGGCCTACTCCTGTTTTTGCCACCTCCAGAATGTCATTGTGCCACTCTCTGACCTCATGCTGCTGTGGCTGCCACCGTCACCTCCACACTCTGTCACTGATGTTGCCACCTGAGCCCTCAGCTTGTTTTTTTCCAGCTGTCGCTTCCATGACTTTATCAGGCAACATTCCCGCTTCAGTTTTTTGGTCAGTTTTGCCCTCTTAAGTGCCCAGGGAATTTTAGAATGAAGCGATTCTAAGAGCGGCGGTAGTCATGTGCGTGTCATACTAAAACACAACATTGTATGAAGACCAAACCAAGCTCCCTCTTCATATTTAAGCATGGCACAACGTTCTACAGCACCCTGCAGGCTCTGTGCAGCCTGGAAATAGCTGTTTTTTAACGTGATTCGGACCGAAGTTATTTTTGTCTGGAAATTCGGCGAAGTGACCGAACTGAATTTTTGAGAAATTCGCTCCAGCTAAATCAACAAATTCTTTTTAAAGAAAAAAAAAGAAAAAAAACAAAAAATAAACATAAAGAAAAAAAAAAAAAAAAATAAAACAAAAAAATGTCAGCCTGTAAGTATGCGTGTTCTCAGGACATATCATACAATCTACAGGTCATTAAGGGGTTTAAAATATAGACTGTTCATGTCTTGTTCTATCAGTAAGTGCGGAAACTTAAACAATCAGCAAAGAAATCCATCATAATTAGTATTTCCATTCACTGTGTTGCTCCATTTTGCAGAATGCAAAAGAAACACTGAATTCCCCAAGAGCTTTGTGAGGGGGTTTGCTATATCTCAGGTCTGATCATTCATGGCCTCTCCTAACATCTTTTTAAAGCATTTACTCACAATGGCTGGATCTTCAAGCATGTGGTGTTTCAGCATTTGGTAATGGAGCTTTAATGCTATTTTGTTAAATAGATTTTTATTATGTCTACCTAATAATTGATTTCCCCAACATCTGGAGATGGCACATTTCCCATCTACACAAAGTAATTTACTTGTGTCTCTCCTGCGTTCCTTTCTCTCCCTTTAGCTGTGTATGCACCTGTCCTTTCTCCTGCTCTGGTCCTCACTTCTGCCAGCATCCTGCATGTGCACACACCCTCCTTAGGGCGCTTGTGCACCGACTTGATGAAATTTAAAGCGACAATACACTTATTACCTGGCCAATGACCTTTGACCACCTGCGACTTAAAGGTAAAGTGTCATCAAAAAATGTCTTATTGTTTAACTCACATTTTTATGTTAAACACATTTTTTAGGAATTTTTGTTTATGTTTTTTTTTTTAATTTTCCATATCACTTTCAGTATTTTTTAATAACTCTTAAGTCCTGCAGTTTTCACTTTGGCCACTAAGCCTAATAATCGTCTGACACTTCCTATTCTGTAGAGAGAGCTTTTCAGCAGTGTGCTCATTATCAGCAAAAGCAGGCTCAAACTTAAAGGAGACACCATTGTGTACAGATAACACAGAATCCACTAGTCACAAGAGGAGATGGTCACATCTCACCCTCTCCCCTCCCTTCACAGTGAAAACTCTCCTATACAAGTCTATGGGACAGAATATGTCTAAAGAATCTTATGTGCATGAAGCTGCTGTAAAGTATCTCTCTGACTGCTGTTAAAGCAGTGCAAGCAAGAATGTCTTCTCCACAATCATATATAGATGGCCGAATTGAGAAATCTACAATCAGGAAATAAAATCTAGTGAGAGGAAAAGACTATGGATCAGGGGCTTGATTTAATAAGTAAAAAAAAAAAAAAATTGGAAAGATTCCCTTTAAGCAACTTCTTGCCTCTGCTCTGGGTCAGTTTGTTAATGTTTCCACATTAATCCTGACCTCTGTTTGCTGTCCTTTTTTCTGTTACCTGTTTCCTGTTATTGACGGCATGGCTCCAGAGTTACCTATGTTTACCTGTACTGCTGAATCCTGCCACTATGCCAGTCTGGGACTCTGCTACAGTCTATGGTGGTACCTGCCTTGGCCCGTTAATTCTGCCTGTACCGCTGTTCTATGTTCGGCACTTTGGCTGTCACCATGAGTAGCCATATCAGGGGTAGCGACCTGGGTTTTTCCTGCAGCTAAGTCTGGCCAGCCTTGTGGTAGGCTCTGGTGAAGACCAGGGGCTCCTTAGACCCCACTTCCTGGCACATTCTGCTACTCTAACGCTCATGCTGGCCCAGAAGATCCACATACCCGGTGTCCACCATAACAAATTGCCTATTTTCTTGCACAATTATGTTTGGTTATGCCCCACTTCATTGTGAATGGTTATTTGTGTGTTGTGTTATCAATTCCTTCAGCTCATCAGCTGCACGAATGGATAAAATCTTGCCCGTCCACATACAGGACTTTAATCTATAGAAAAATAAGGCAAGCAACACTGATCATCTCAAGCAAAGCACACAGCTCAGTATTCTAAGGTTACCTTTATTACAATGTTGACATAATGCAAATATCCAGAAGCCTCATGATACCTCATGATGTCCCAGATGATCACAATATACCCCAGCACTATTAACAGTCCAAAGAAAGATTCCAAACAAAAGAATTCCTATAATAGTCGTATAAAAATAGTGTCATCTTGATGTTATCAGTCAATTGTATCAACACACTTTACATACATATCTCTTGTAATTCCATAAAGACATCAAGCTCCTAGAAGCAGTCACACTGTCTGTGATACAAGGCTAGATGATGGACCCCAGTGACCTTAAGTTCTACCATGTACATGGCTGGGATCCAAGACAATTTCTGGAGCATTACTTTTTGGACAAACCTGATTTGGTTTCTGCAGAGGATTCATTAATTCTTCCTATTGAAAAACTTTTACAGAGGGTATGTATCTTGAACTGCTATGTTTAAGCTCTGTGTGTGACATGTATTTACGGGGCTGTACAAGTTTTCTGGTGTACGTTGAGAAAAAAAACTATAGTACCCCTGTTCTATAGATGTATGAATAATCGTACACCAAAACTTGGCGCAGTCTGCACCAATACCAACACTTTTGAATGCGGCAAAAATGCACTAGGAATGCATCAAAGTTTGGTCCAAAATTGCCATACAAATTCATACCCTGGCAGAGACATAGTCTGGTGTATAGCACTCTTTCATACATAATGTTGCATTTTACACTCGTCCATGTAAATTTAGAACTGTTGTGTCTGCGCCAAGTTTTAAACATGTCACCCTTTGTATTAAAGGGAATGTGTAATCAAAAATTGAGTCATTGTTTAAGTCCCATTTTTATGTTAAACACAATTTTTAGGAATTTTTATTTTTTTATTTTTTTATTTTTCATATCATTTTCAATATTTTTTTAATAATTCTAAAGTCTTGCAGTTTTCACTTTGGCCACTAGGCTTGTTTGCACTGCTTTAACAGCAGTCGGAGAGATGCTTTACAGTAGCTTCATGCACATAGGACACTTAAGACTCAGTCCCATTCACTTCTATAGGGAAATTTTCTAGTCATGCTCTGTGACCTGGGAAGAAGTCACTGTGGAGGAAGGTGAAAGGGTGAACTGTGACTATCTCCTCTTGTGACTGGTGGATCCTGTGTTATCTTTTCACACAAAGTTTAACCCTCTTTGTGCTGATAATGAGCAGACAACTGAGAATCTTTCTGTACAAAACAAGAAGTGTCAGACTATTAGGCTTAGTGGCCAAAGGGAAAACTGCAGGACTTATGAATTATTAAAAATTTGAAAGTAATATGGAAAATTAAAAAAAGAAACCAAAAATTCTTAAATATGTGTTGAACATAAAAATGTGAGTTCAACAATAAGTCATTTTTGATGACACATTCCCTTTAACTGTATTCTGACTGCAATTTTTGGTGATTTTTGTTTTTTTTCTTTAAAAGTTATTTTTTTACATTGGTTTGTTCTTTGCAACATGAGTTGGATTTTTAATGTTACATTTTACTTTTATGTAATAAGAACATCAAAACACTTTTAAAGACAATAATTTCTACTCTCGTTGGTTTTCTTGTTGACGATCGATGGCTACATGTAAGGGATCCGTCAGGGGCGCACGAACAACCCCTGTCCCTGCCTTTTGGGGTGCCCGACTCCTTAATAGGTCGGCCCCAACCAGAAGACTGAACACTATACTGAATAGCGTGGAAACACAAGACGCAGACAAACAATACAAACACAATAAGGGATGGTCAAGCAAGCCAAGTCGGTAACTATCGGGAACGCAGTACAAAGTCAGAAGGCAGAAGAATAAACGTGAAACAAGCAGAGTAAGATAACCAGGGAGGCACAGAATAAAGAGGGCGTGTTATAGGCAGAAACAAACCAATATAACAGGCAAGGAGAAGAGACAGAAGAACCATTAAATACATTCCAGGAGAACTAAGGACAAAGGCAATAGGAGGAAGAAACAGAAGACCAGATAGGAAGGTAGAGCTGTCAATCACCAGGAGCAAGGAGCCAGGTTAACCCGTGGAGTGCTGGACGATTCCTGGCCCGGGCGTCGGCCAGGAATCAATCAAGATAGCAGGGAAGAAAACCCAGTTCACACTAGTGAACACAAATGTAGACACTATGTCAAAAACCACGGCTTACGTCGCAACGGCCATGGCCGGTGACCAGAACTCAATGCTGGGGTTCTTTCTGGCATGATCATGACAGTACCCCCCCCCCCTTTATGAGGGGCCACCGGACCCTCAACAGATCCTCTATGTTTAGCAGAATGGACCTGGTGAATTCTTTCCTTTTCCAGCTTGGGGGCATGTTTTGCAGATGAGACTCGGAGGCGGACATATTTTGGTCTGGTTCGGCGGTTTTTACTAGGTTTTTTTATTCTTAGTTGGGCGTTTTTTAGAGTCTTATGATTCCTAGCCCAGACTGTGCACAGTTGATTAACGGCGGTTTCTATTTTAGTTTTATCACCTGTAGTGGCAGAATACGTGAAGTGGGAACCATCGTCACGGCAAAAGCGGGCCAGCTTGGGAGGAGCAGAATTTTGTGAACTGGTAGTTGAGGACACAAAATCTGAAGGCAAGGTGGTGACCATACTCCCGAAGAAAGAATATTTTTAGGTTTCTCAATTGACAGATGCATAGATTCTCGTTACGGGGCAGATGAGTTGAGCTTTGCCCCTGGAGGGAGGTCTATAGGACAAACATCAGGCTGGTGTGGAGGCAGATGTTCCCCAACATTCCCATCAAAGACGCTAGAATTACATTCTGAAATATCATGAGCATTAATTACAGCATACACCAAGGGATGCACTGTCTTTGAATGAGCACCACATGAGTCACCCCATTTGATCAACTCAGTGGTTCTCCAGTTGAACAACGGATTATGGAGGCGGAGCCAGGGCAACCCAAGAATAATATCTGCAGAGAGTTTCTCCATGACAAAAAATGAAAGTTTTTCAGTATGTGAACTCCCAACATTCAAAGTGACCTCAGCAGTACAAAATTTTATTCTTCCTCCGGTTAGTGAGGTAGAATCTACACCTGAAACAAAAAATGGAGAACACAAAGCAACAAGTTCCAAACCCAAGGCTTTAGCAACAGCCATACTGATGAAATTAGCAGCTGCACCCGAGTCAATCAGGGCACGACAAGCAAAAGTCTTGGAGCTAGAAACTAAGGTTACGGGCAAAACAAACTTGTTATCAGAGTTAGGAGGTACCTGTACATCCGAGTTACCTTCCTGGAAATTGTGCAGACGTTCGGTGTTACCTTGGGGTGAATTAGGCCTAATAGGACAGTCTCTCAGGAAATGGTCAGGCTTCCCGCAATAAAGGCACAAGGCGTTCTCCAAACGGTGTCTCCTCCTGGTGGCAGCAGACGTAAGACCCAACACCATGGGTTCTTCTCCAGAAGACTGAGAGGGAGATGGGAGAGAAGAACTCTCAAAGAAGGAAGAAGCAGGTTTTACAGGAAAGCCTGACTTGAGCTGAACAGTTAAACCCCCTTGCTTTTCCCTGCGTCTCTCCCTTAGTCTTCTGTCAATAGTCACAGCTAGAGTCATAAAGTCACTCAGGGTCTCAGGGATGGGATGGCTGACCATAGCATCCTTCACGGCATCAGACAGTCCTTGTCTGAAAAGGGTCTTCAGAGGTTGGTCAGACCACCCGGTCAACGTACACCATTGGCGGAACTCGGAACAGTAGTCTTCAGCCGAGCGGCGGCCCTGCTGAATAGCTAGCAAATGAGTCTCCGCCCATGCCACACGGTTGGGGTTATCATAAACCTGTCCTAAAGCCCAAAAAAATCTGTCCATAGATCTCCACTCTGGGGCTTCAGAGGGTATAGCTAATGCCCAATCCTAAGGTGGGCCCTGGAGGAGAGACACAACAACTGCTACTCTCTCAGCCTCAGTGGGAAAATAGTTGAAGCGAAAAAATAAATTACATGATTCCCTAAAGGTTCGGAACCTGTCAGGATTTCCGTCAAAGCGATCAGGAAGAAGCATCTTAGACTTATGACGTATGCTAGGATCCACAAAAACAGGGGCAGGTAGGGACACAGACGGGGCGGCAAGTCCAGGTACCGGGTTAGTTATGGCATCCAGACGCTGCGAGACTTGATTAATAAGCCCCGCCATGCCCTGAAGCTGAGTTGTCAACTCATCCAAGCGGTCGGTGACCGACAAGTCGGTACTCATATTGAACCGCGAGGAGAGTCGACTGGGGTAAGGCCTGTTATAATGTAAGGGATCCGTCAGGGGCGCCCGAACAGACACAGACAGTGTGAGGCCCTGACACTGATCCCAACCCCTGTCCTTGCCTTTTGGGGTGCCCGACTCCTTAATAGTTCAGCCCCAACCAGAAGACTGAACACTATACTGAATAGTGTGGAAACACAAGACGCAGACAAACACTACAAACACAATAAGGGATGGTCAAGCAAGCCAAGTCGGTAACTATCGGGAACGCGGTACAAAGTCAGAAGGCAGAAGAATAAACGTGAAACAAGCAGAGTAAGATAACCAGGGAGGCACAGAATAAAGAGGGCGAGTTATAGGCAGAAACAAACCAATATAACAGGCAAGGAGAAGAGACAGAAGAACCCTTAAATACCTTCCAGGAGAACTAAGGACAAAGGCAATAGGAGGAAGAAACAGAAGACCAGATAGGAAGGTAGAGCTGTCAATCACCAGGAGCAAGGAGCCAGGTTAACCCGTGGAGTGCTGGACGATTCCTGGCCCGGGCGTCGGCCAGAAATCAATCAAGATAGCAGGGAAGAAAACCCAGTTCACACTAGTGAACACAAATGTAAACACTATGTCAAAAACCACGGCTTACGTCGCAACGGCCATGGCCGGTGACCAGAACTCAATGTTGGGGTTCTTTCTGGCATGATCATGACACTACAGCTTTATTTGAGACAACTTTAGGGTGCGTTCACATGGTGTGGTTTTTAGTGCGTTTTTGGTGCCTTTTTTGGGGGCAGAGATGCACAGCAATTAATGTTGTGTGTTTCTGCCCCCAAAAAAAGCACATCAAAAATGCATAAAAAAACACAACAAAAAAGGACTGTGTGAAAGCACCCCTAGGGTATGTTCACACGTCATATTGGGGCGCGTACTGTACGCACCACAATTCGCCTGGTGTTTTTGAAGCACGTGCTGATCAGCGTGTAATTCCAAAGCACGGGGGACCGATCCCCAGCCAGCCCCATTCACATGCATTGTGCCGCGAACACTTCTCTCCCTGGACGTACAATATGATCGTATCGTACACCCGGGGAGATGATGCGTAGTTCATAGCGCTCTATGAGAGCTATGAATTACCGTAATTGTGGCGCGCAGTTTTTTTTCATCCCACGAGTTTTAACTTTTAATATTTTTCTGTCTACATAGACACATTACGGTTTCAATTTTCCGGAACAAGATATGCTTTCTAATGATGTTATTGACCGTACCACAGAATTTACTGGGAAACCACAAAACAATTCTAAGTGTTACGAAATGTGAAAAAAATGGGCTTGCGCCATTTGTGCGGGTGTTTTGTTCACTTTTTAGGATAACTTATGTGTTATCTGTATTCTGTAGATATATACAATTCTGGCAATACCAAATATGTAGGGTTTTCTTTATGTTTTAATACAGGAAAAAAAATCCTTTTCGATTTTTTATGTTTGCGGCGCAGCACCATTTTCTGTAACCAATAACTTTTTGAACTTCTATCTATGCACCTGAGTAAGAATGCATATTTTATTGGCTATGTTGTACTGTGCACTTTGTAACCATTTTCAATGGATACATATGTGAAATCATCAGAAAACCGCAATTTTGACATTTGAAATTTTTCTCTTGTGTGGGGTTCAGTCTGTAGGATAATGATGTACTATTTTAGTTGATCAGACTATTATGGACACAGTGATACCAAGTATGTGTAACTTTTTAATTATTTATTTATTTATTTTTTTAATTTCATTTGTAAAATGCAAAAAAGTGATTTGAAATTTTTATATTTAACATTTTTTTTCTTACTTTAAAAACGTTTTTAAAACTGTAATATCAATTACCCATAGGGTACTGGGCTAGGGCCATCTTTTCCATTGGGCATGGTAGGTGGCTGCCCGGGTGCCCCATGAGCACAGGGGACCCTCCCGAATAGCGGCCTACTCAGTGTTATAAAAAAAAAGGCCCCTGCGGCAGGTCCGGGCAGCACGTTTGAGTGCAGGCCCTGGCCCACCAAGTCTTTAAGCGCCGCAGGGGCGAGATCACTCCTCCTGCACATTTGTATATTTGGGGAGTTTCCGAACTTCTCCTAGGTCAGAAGCCTACAGGCCTACAGCCTAGTAGAAGCTCAGAAACGTCCCAGCGTAGGAGGCATGTTGACGTCACATGGAAAATAGATGCCGGAGCCAGCTCCTTGGCAGGGGAGTGCGGAAAGTTGAGGCACAGTAACTTTTTTTTTTTAGGTCGGAGTGGCCATATCTACCTATATTGTGCTATATACCTAGAGGGGACTGTGCAAATATGGGGGCTATATACCTAAAGGAGGCTGTGTATCTACTGGGGCTATATAACTAGAGAAGGCTGTGTACTTATAAGGGACAATATAACTAGAGTGGGTTGTATAGCTACCTACAGGGGGCTATATACCTAGAGAGGCCGGTATATCAAACTACATCGGGCTATATACCTACAGGGGGCTACATTACCTACCTACAGAGGGCCTGTATACCGACCTAATGGGGGTCTATATACGTACCTTTTTATTGGTTGGCAACATTACTCCATACTTACTTAATGGGGGGAGCCCATACCAGAGGAAGGAATTTGTAGGGAAGTGCTGATAAAGTGAGAAGATTAAGATGTTTCTGCATTCTGTAGGGATGAGTTGTGGCCACGAGAAGTCGTCATTGCGTTCTGGGTTGGATGGAGAAGAATATGGCAAAAGAACGACTCAGAGAATGACTCATCAGATAAGACGTCTTCTGTGAGTCCCTGGATGTCAGGAGTTATTTTGCTTCTGTGTTGGATTGGTGCTGTAGTCATTGTCCTGCGATGGTGACCTGAGCTGGTGTCTGACCACTATGTGGTCTCTATATGGCCATGTGATAGGTTATAGTTTGTTATTGATAATGAATTTATTGTAATGTACATATTTGCTTCTGTGAGTAGTTGTGTTGGTTGAGGAGCCCAGTGCACTGCTCTGCCCAGGGGCCCATATTGCTGTTAAGAGGGCCCTGTACTGGACCAGTAAAAGGCTTGACTATTAAAACACCCTTTTGCATTGTATAAAGATGTTGAAGCTTTGAAAGACATTACATCATCACATGGGCTGTGCCAAATTGTTTAAAGGCAGAGTAATCCTAGTGTATGGAAACTTTTTACTTTGCAGAAAGTATTTAAATGCCTTAAAATTCTCTATCTCTAATTATTCTGGCATTTGACAAATATAACTGATCTTGATAATCCTAATTGACCTAAAACAGGAATGGTTTATTCTGATTTTATGTCAGATAGTGAGAAAAACCTGTAGATGTGTCTTTTTATATAGAGTATGTAAACTTCTGGTTTCAACTGTATATGAGAAGAAGGCCAAAGCAGCAGTATATATGTGACACATACACGAGGTCCCATTTTAGCCCTATTTCTGTCTGGACCAAATTTGAAAAAAATATCTGTTTGGCCCTACTTTTACGGCACACTTTCTGACACAATTCAAGTCTTCATGGCAGTCTGGACCAGATGAAGAAGAGAAGAGAAGGTCAAGGCCTCAAGACAAAGAAGAAGGTAAGTCAACATTTTCCCATTAATATGTCTATAAACATTGTCCCTAAACACATATAATTGTGTTATCAAGGTTTAATTCATGTAATGAAATAATGAAAAACATTAGGGGTAAGGGAACCCTATCATTAAACATCTGCACTCTTTGGACTGGGCCTATAAAAGTGTTAAATGGCCCTGGTTGTGAACATGACGTGACACAAGATCGACCTGCTCATGGTCTTCAGTAAGAATAAGTATACTGTGATAATAGTGATTGTGCTTCCCTGTTGGTCAGTAAGTTTAGAAGCAATTACTGTGAGTACGTACATCTATATATACAAACATTGAACTATTCCATATTTGGAGCCTGGCTCTTACTCCCTGCCCAGCAGAGACTAATGATCATGCAGCAGCGGGTTGGTGGAAGGGGGAGAGTGGGAGTGATGGTGTGAGGAGAGGGTTTATGGTGGCTTGGCCTTCTCCTGTATAGCGCTTAGCTCTGGAATGAGGGACACACTGAGAGCTGCAGAGTGAGAGTTTTGCTGTACCTGCAGGATGGCTTTTAGACTCGTCACGGTCACAGGTGGGCACGAGGGCTTCCACAGGAACAGGTTACTCTCTGGCGCTTCCCTGTGTTCTCTCTCTCTTCGTGGGCCGCTGAAAAGGGTTTTCGGGGGGGGGGGGGGTTGCACCTGCGTGTAAGGGGTCGGTGGTTATGGACCTGTGGGTCCCCCCGGGGGCCCAAACCCCCAAATACTGCTGTCCGGGCAATATGGCCCTTGAGACGGTGGTGGTGCAGTGGGACCAGACAACAGGGAGACAAGGGAGGGGGCAGTATCACAATAACTCTTTTACTGAAGAACTCAAAGGAAACTTGAACAGTCCAGTTGCATACAGTTGTTAAAGCTGGTTTGGGCCCTTGAATGGGTTTACTGTGCCGGTTTTGGAGAGAGTGGGGGTTGTGGAGAGACGGTCTGCCTCAGCCCCTGGTCTGTCACTACGTGTGGGACGCCGGGGGGCACTATGATCCTGTGATCCTTTCCCCAATGGAGCATGAGTCCTTTCCCTCCCTGTTTGATAGGGAGCTTTCTGCCTTGAGGATACTAGGCCCGGCCTTAAGCCACAACTTTCGGTTTCCTAGAGGTAAATCAGGGTCCAAGTAAATCCTACCCCCTGAATCTGCAGTAAGAGATGGTACATAGGCCTCAGTTATCTCTGCTACCCAATGCACCCAAGTCCTTTTACTTAGGGCTCCTGATCCTTAGGATTCCCACTGACAGTAATGAAGTAGTTTGTATTTTCTGTAAATGCTCCTTCAGATCTCTCTCTCTCTCATGTCTCTCCTCCTTCTCTTTATCTCTTTCCCTTCTTAAATATTAGCCAGGCTTCTCTGGAATATCAGGCCTGCTCACAGAACAGCAAGCAGCAAGCTACCCTGCACACTCTAGAAACAGCTCAACTCACACTAAACTTCTTCTTCCTGTTATACTAGGTTTTGGTGGGGAAAGCCTGCTCCACCCACTTTCTAGCATTTTCTAGAATAAGCTGGAAAGGACTACACTGCCTACAGTTCCCTTTGTAAAACCTGTAGGTGTCCACTGCTGCGTAGTGTTGTAGTGTTTCTAAGGCTTGTAACCCATTCCTGCCTTTGCCAGATAAATACAAAAAAAACAGTTTTAAATTTAAATTGCATGAATATCACATATACAATACCAGTTGTGGACAGGTTTGCCATCCTAACCCCCACCCACAGGAATTGCGCTCTGGTATACTACATATTCCCCCTCTGAAAATAAAGCCGTCCTCGGCGAGGGGCTGGGGTTTGAGGTTTGGAAAAACTGGAAAAAATGCAAATATCAAAGGCACCATACCCATATAAAATAGGTGCAATAGTTTGGTTAGGCGTACAAATATAGTGCAAATACATATAAACAACTTGATAGTTATTTTGGGTCCTGCCCCAAAGGAAAATCTAAATTTGGGCACTTAGCATAGGGGGGCCATATTAGAGTGCTTCAGTAAAACAATAGTAAGCATGGCCTGCTTTAACAGTGTAAGGGTAAGTATAGGGCTTCTGGCAAAAGCTCAGTAAAACACAGAGTCCAGGTAGTGTCCATAATTAGGAAGTCCCTTTATAGCAAAACAGACGCTCTGTGGCACATGACCTAGGTAGTGTCCGTTAGAGTCTCTGGGTTGAGGTAGAACATTTGAAGTGGGCAGTCCATGGCAGATTATAACTATTTCAAACAGTTCTGGGAATCTGGGCTAAACCCAGGCACATATCTTAAACGTTACTCTTGACTCTAAGTCAGGCACTACTGCTTGAACATTAAGTTATTATAACATCTTCTCATCAACAATATGACATTAGAAGACAAATAACAATATGGCCAACAAGCCTAAAGAAACTTTGGGTGTTCTGCTGTAATCTGGAACTTAGAATCTGTATCTGATTGGAGGTATCCCTTTAGTTGTTCTTTCTGATCTCCTTAATGGGGGTGGTTGCTCCACTACTACAGATAGTAGTTCTGCTTCCTCTTCTCTTGAGTCAGCCGGTTCTTGGTTTAGGAACTCTTGGAGTGGGCACAGTAAGAATTAGGTCCCAGAAAAATGTACAATGGGTCGAAGAATGTGGTTGGTACAGGAACAGATGGCTCTGAATTTTCTTCTGCCTGTAAAACTAGGTTCCATATCTTGAACTCTGCTGGAAAATTCTTCCTTTAGGCAAAGTTTTCAACCGGTTGCGGTGCAGGGTTTTGAGGTTCTCTCTCTTCCTTCGCAATTTTGTAGACCCCACCGTCTGGATATGGTACAGCCACAATTGGTAGGGTTCAGCTTCCATTTTGGATCGATTTTACTTGTTCGATGATGAGTCTTTAGCCAAACTCTATCTCCTATTTGCAATGGCTCCAATCGAGCATGTAGGTTGAAATCTGCCTCTTGCTTACGTCTAGCTTCTTCCATCTTAATGGCAACAATCTCCTTAGCTTCTTCCCAGACGTCTTTGTGGTCTTTTACCCAGGTGATTTCGGGTAAAGGGTTGACTGAATTTTTGGTACTTGTACTCCAAGGGCCAAGTCTGATTTTAAAACTGTCCTTGACGTCCAAACATAGGAAGTATGGAGTATACCAGTAGAACAATGGACATGTTATTGTAGGTGTACACCATTTAAGGTAGTGATTTTGGCCAATCAGCTCTTTGAGAGATCGAGGCTGTTCTCAACAGGGCTGATGAAGATCTGGTTGATTTTCTCACAGAGACCGTACCCTGTGGATGTAAGCGGTAGTTCTTAACTTCTTGCGTTGTGCTGTTGACATAGTTGATGGATCAACTTGACTCAAAGGCAGCTCCTCGATCTGTTAGGATGTGATCGGGAAACAGCCGTATGTAGGTGATAAATTCTTCCAAAGTTTTTCAGCAGTTGTCTGAGCAGTCAAATCCTTTATGGTACTGCTACAGCAAACTTTGTGTAGTGGTCAACTAGGGTTTTAAAGCGTAGGTATGCCAGACCTACTTGACCCCAACTTTACATGGTCCATGGCAAAAATTTTTGAAGAGGACGCTGAGTCTTGATGGGATGCAACGAGGCTTTTGATCACGTCTTTCTCCTTTGGTCTGCGTGCAGGACGGGCATTCCCTACACCATGGCTCAAGGTCCTGGGGGATGCCAATCCAGTCGAACCACCTACGAAGGGTTTGGCTTCGGTCTTCTGTCCCCTGAAGTGTCAGATTGTGGTACGCCTCAAGTACGATGTGGGCATCCCTACGAGGGATCAGCAACTGATGAAGTCGCTCGCCCGATGTTGGCTCAAGAGTATTCCTCTGTAGTAGACCTCGGTAGATAAACAGGCGTTTCCTCTGTCTCCATAGACGTAGCAGCTCAGGATCAGGATAGTCTTGACGTAACCTGCGTGGTATCCGTACACTTTGCAGGTAATCCTGGATCTCTCCTAACACTCTACTCTCCTCTTGGTAGGTCTTACAGGACGTGTTTTCAGGATGATTGGTTGGATGGAGTTGATCTGGCATCCCGATCTTGGTTCCTTAAGACTGTAGTTGTATTCTGGTGAGCAAAACGGGTGTAGAAAACAGGCATTTCAACTTCCTCCCATTCATCTTCCACTGAGCTGGGTGGTTCCTCCCCCGTTGGTAGGTGGCATAAGGCATCAGCATTGATGTTGACCTTGCCTGAGCAATACTTCACAGTAAACTGAAAGTTTGCAAGTCTTGATGCCCATCTTTGTTCCAAGCTCCAAGTTTTGCCGTGTTGAGAATGTGTTAGCGGATTATTGTCATGAAACGGTGAAGGTGTCACAGCTAAATAATCCTTGAATTTTTCCGGGCACTGCCCCTAAAGAGTTTCTAAGAACTCCAGTTTTTAAAAAAACTTAATTCTGGTCATTCTTCTCGGACCTCGCAGACCTCTACTTGCGTAGGCGATGACTCTTTCTTTACAAACTTGTAACTGAGGACAAGACTGCTCCAGGCCTAGGGAATGCGTCAGTGTACAACCGAATGGTATTTGGTTTGTCAGGATAACCCCAGGATGGGGGCTGGGTAAGCAGTCTCTTGATGTCTGGAAGGCAGTCTCTGCCGGTCAGTCCAGATGATTGGTAGTTTCTTCTTACGAACCTCAGGTGGATGCCCTCTTAGCAGTTCCTGCAGAGGTTCTGAAATCTGAGCAAACTGAGGGATGAATCGCCTTTAGTACCCGGCGAAAACTCCTCACTTCCTTAACTGTGGTTGGTTTATGCCAGCCTTGAACTGCCGAGATCTTTTCCGGGTCAGGCTTCACTCCTTCCGCGCTCACAATGTGGCCCAGGTACTTTACCTGTGGTTTGAGGAGGTGGCACTTTGATGGCTTGATCTTCAGGCCGTGCTGAATCAGGATTTGGAAGACCTCTGCCAGATGTGTGAAATGTTCCTCGTAAGTCCTGGAATAGACTATCACATCATCCAAATAAAGCAGTACACTCTCGAAGTTCTTATGTCCTAGACATCGCTCCATCAGCCTTTGGAAAATACCTGGGGCGTTACATAACCCAAACGGCATGCTGGTAAATTCGAACAAACCCATTGGTGCGGTAAAGGCAGTCTTCTCCTGATCTCTTTTGCCACGGTACCTGCCGTATCCACTGGTAAGGTCCAGGGTAGAAAAAGTAAAAAAAAGCTTTTCCAAGAGCAGGAGGGACTCCTCGATGGGGGGGTAGTGGGTAGGCGTCCTTGTGGGTTCACGCTGTTTAGTTTGTGGTAAATCCACGCAGAAACGGATTGTCCCATCCTTCTTCCTCACTAACACGAGAGGTGCCCCCCCAAGGGCTCTGGGTATCTCGGACTATATTTGAATCTTTCATGTCCTGCAAAAGTTCTTGACCCGACTGGTGCATGGCAGGTGGTAGAGGTCTATGCCGCTCCTGATCGGGGGGTGATCTCCCGTAGGGAAAGGTATGCTGCAGAAAGGGTGGTTTACCAAAGTCCAGCGGGTTTGGCTGAAGGCTTTTGATACTGGATGCGATGTTCAATACTCCTTTTAACTTTTGGAAACTGGCGTAGCAGGGGTTTTCCAATTTTCCAGTTTTAGTCACCAGGGCTCCTGGTCTTTTGCTCAGCGGTGTCCACAACTCGAGCAGTTTGGCAGCAGTACTGCCTCTCCCCCTGACGATGTCTTCGAAGGGGACCTGTGATAGCTTGCAAAAGCGTAGAATTTTGGGAGAGTGGCTGGACTGTCACCAACATTAACTAAGCAAACTGGCACTCGCCCTTGAGAGACAGTGACTAGGCTCCTGGCAGCCTTCACTAGTGCTTGCTCCTTGATGTCAATGGGTTCCACGAGAGCTTGATAGTCCTCTCCGCCAATGCAAAGGGCATGTCGACACCAAAGTACAGTCCCCTGCATTAGGTTGTAGAAGTACAGGTTTGGAATCGCATATACGTACTTTTGCAGATTCTCCAGATCCACTTTCTGAACTTCTGTTGAGCACTGATGATCTTGATGGCGCACTGAATCCCCTTCTGGGTGGGTGGCGAAGCTGTGGATAGAGACGCATGCAACAACTCGAGAATCTCACCAAAACAATTCCTCATAACATTCATCCCTAAAAAAAAAGGTGGAAAATCATGATCTCTCTGAAGTTACAATAACACCTTGCCTGGGCAACATAAGATTATTAACCCGAATAGTAGGCTCCCAGTAGCCTTGATGGGGGATTTTGGTGACCAGAACTGCCAATAACATTAAGCCAGGGCTCAGGGGGATGAATTAAATCAAAACAAGTCCCCGTACTGTTCATAAGCATTTTCTTTAAAGGTAGTCACTTGAGACCCAGTGTCAATAAGGCCTCAAAGGGTACCTCCTTAAGGTAGACAGTTATTCTCGGCAGGACGAGAGTACCTAGGACCCCAGAGCGATTCTCGAATGGACCCTGATCTGCTGTTCCCGAGGGGTGGTCCTCGCCCTCGGGAGTGTAGTTTAACTGAAGCATGTGTCAGCAGAGTGTCCATACTTGTGGCAATAACGACAAGTAGGCTTAGGACGACTTGCCTTATCTGGTGCAGTCCTTGCAGGTGGACCCTTGTAGACAGGGGGTGGTGAATCTGGAACACTCCTGGCAGGATTCTCAGGAACATTGGACTGCTGAGGCCGGGTAGCGAGGTCATCTAAACGTCTGCAGAGAGTCTCAACAGTCTTGGCCAAGGAAACTCAGTTTTCTCCTGCAAACGGGGGAAAACAGCATCTTTGGTTGGCAGGAGCTTGTGCAGCCTGGATCACGGGTGGAACACCTTGGGAAGGAAGCAAAGAGACAGGAATGGCAGGCCTTATGGCCTCTCTCTAACACTCGAACAGCCATCCTTCTGAATTCTTGGAAAGGAAGAGTGGGGTGCTGCTCTGCAAGCATTCTCAGTTGACCTTGGGTGTTTTCAGAGTAGCTCCCTCTATAAACGCTCCAACAAGGTTCGGGTTTTGCATGAGCCTCCCCAAAGGGTTTTCCGCTTGGATAAGGCTCCCCTGGCTTCTTGGAGAGAAAAGCATAGTCCTGAGTGATTTTTCCAGGTTTCTGTCGCCTCTCAAAGAACCTAATCTGTAACTCCGACAATGAACGCGCTTCAAACTCGGACTGTAATTTAGCGAATATGTCCTTTACTGTCCTCCTCTCAGTAGGAGACCATGACTTGATCTCTCTAAGAGCAGGCCCCTCTAATTATCCCATCAACATTTCTACTTGCTGTTCTTGGGATAAAGGATACAGTCCAGTTGCATACAGTTGTTAAAGCTGGTTGGCCTTGAATGGGTTACTGTGCCGGTTTGGAGAGAGGGGGGTGTGTTTGGAAAAGACTGGTCTGCCTCAGACCCTGGTCTGTCACTACGTGTGGGGGCGCCGGTGGGCACTATGATCCTGTGATCCTTTTCCCCAATGGAGCCTTGATTTCCCTTTTCCCCCCCTGTCTGATAGGGAGCTTTTTGCCTTGAGGATACAAAGGGCCCCGGCCTTAAGCCACAACTTTCGGTTTCCTAGAGTAATCCAGGGGTCCAAGTAAATCCTACCCCCTGAATCTGCAGTAAGAGATGGTACAGAGGCCTCAGTTATCTCTGCTACCCAATGAACTCAAGTCCTTTTACTTAGGGCTCCTGATCCTTAGGATTCCCACTGACAGTAATGAAGTAGGGTTGTATTTTCTGTAGATGCTCCTTCAGATCTCTCCTCTCTCATGTCTCCTCCTTTCCTTTATCTCTTTCCCCTTCTTAAATATTAGTCAGGCTTCTCTGGAATATCAGGCCTGCTCACAGAACAGCAAGCAGCAGCTGCCCTGCACACTCTGAGCAACAGCTCAAAGTGTGCTGACTTCTACTTCCTGTTACAGCTAGGTTTGTGTGTGGAGCCTGCTCCACCCACTTTCTAGCATTTTCTAGAATAAGCTGGAAAGGACTACACTGCCTACAGTTCCCTGTAAAACCTGTAGGTGTCACTGCTGCGTAGTGTTGTAGTGTTTCTAAGGCTTGTAACCCATTCTCTGCCTGCCAGATAAAAAACATAAAACAGTTTTATGTAAATTGCATGACATATCACATATACAATACCAGTTGTAGACAGGTGCCATCCTAAGCCCAGCCACAGGAATTGCGCTCTGGTATACTACAATCAGATGTCTGATTTAGATTTGGAATTCGACATGGAATTTGCAACAAATTCCATGACCAAATCTGATTGCAGTCCTCATTGGTTTTAATGGGAAATTCATGTGTCAATGCAGACAACACAGAATTTCCCAATGTGTATTAGCCCCATAGAAATCCACAACTAAATTTATACAGCTTCCTGTGCAGATTCTGCATCAGTTGTTTGATGTTGGGAAGATCTGACATGTGAGCATACCGTTAACCAACATGGGACAATTTTTTATCCATGTCTTGAGCACGATTTAGCCTGGAAATTGCCCTGCACTGGTAGTGCAAGACGGAGGGTAATTTGTGATCAGTAGAGATGAGCGAGCAGTAAAAAATTCTAGTTCTATTAGAACCTCGAATTTTAATGTGTTCAGTTCGAGGTTCTATTTGAACTAGAACTTGAATTTGAACCCCATTAAAGTCAATGGGAGAAGATGTTCAGGTTAATTTTTATACCTATACAGGTGAGGAGAAGCTGTAATTACCATCCAGAAGAGTAAACTGGATACGTGGAACAACTTAGTGAAGACAATTTGGCTGTAAGAGTGACAATACAAATTAAGAGGCTAAAATACTTCATTCCTTTCAATGGCTAAGTGAAAAGATGAGGACAGCTTGCAAGCAGGGTGCAGCTATAGGAGGTGCAGCAGTAGCAGCTGCAATAGGGCCTTGCTTCCTGAAGGAGCCCAAAAGCCCCTTTAACACATACCGTGTTTCCCCAAAAATAAAACACCCCCGAAAGTAAGACATAGCAGAGGTTTTGTTGATTTCCGTAATATAAGGTACCCCCCGAAAGTAAGACATAGTAAAATTTTCATTTGAAAGCATGCCCGAACAGAACACACACATGCAGCTGGGATTCTGTTGTCCCCTACCTTCACCATCTGTTGCAGAGCAGTTGCATGCAGGAAGCTGCATGAAGACTGTCACCTGTGTCACCGATGTTCCCTCCAGAAGTCAAGACCGTAAACTCGGTCCCTGCTTTTCAATTCTGCTGTAATGAGCTCCCTCTGGTGGCTGGAAGCTGCAATACCGTCCCTGCTGTACAAGTGGTCCAGGAATTGCTGTGGGCGATCGCCGCTGTACAATACATTCCCCAGGCAGCGTGTGTGAGCCAAGTACTGTACGGTACTTTACAGCCCTTTATATTTTGTATAGTATATACAGTATATAATAAATGTTTTTTTTTTTTGTTCAGCAATAAATGTGAATTCTTCTTCATTGAAAAAAATAAGACGTAGTGCATCTTTGGGAGCAAAAATTAATATAAGACACTGTCTTATTTTCGGGAAAACAGGGTAGTAGATTTGGAGACAGTGTGTAATACAATTACTGAACCCCCAAAAGTGCAAAAACTGAACTTTTGGGCACTGAGTATGATTTTGAAAATCCAACACTCTGTATAATACATATCCATGTATATGAGAGTTAGGCGTTATGTGAGCCTGCAAATGTCGCCAAATAACAGCTTCTGGGTGTGGGAAAGATGCAGCCAGCAATACCAAACTCACTGACTATTGATGTCTATGGAGAGGAAAATGCTATTTAACTGTATAGTACAGAGAGTGAGCTGAAAATGGTGTTCACAAGGCAATACAGTGAAATACATATATAACATAGTCATGTGATTTTAGCAGCCAATGAGAGCCCTTCACCTCAGCAATGACGTTTATGACGCTTCTCTTTGCTCAGCATTGATTGGACGGCCCAAAAAGTGCAGAAAGGTGATTGGATGGCTACCAAATGTGCAGAACACCGCTGAAAACTAAACTGAAAATGGCGCGTCGAACTAAAACTAGAACTTTAATCGAACGAACAGTAAAATGTTCGGTTCGAGTTCTAAAAAACGTAACTTTTCTAGAACAGTTCGATCAACACTAGTGATCAGCTTATTGTCAAGGGACCCTTCTATAAAAAAGGATTTGTAAAAAGCACAGAATTTTTTTACTGTCTTTATATAATGTATAGTTTATAGATTAATGGCACCAAATATTAAAATTTTACTGGAAGTGATTCAGACATATGCTATTGCTCTTCTATTAATTTATCAGGGTTTTAACATTTAGGGTATGTTCACACGGGCAAATTTCGGTGCGTATTTCAATACAAGCGAGATGCGGGCTGAAATTACGGTAATCCATAGTTCTCATATAGAGCTATGGATTACGCCTCCTCTCCCCGCTCGTACAATACGATCGTATTGTACGTGCAGGGAGATAAGTCATGTCAATTACTTGCGGCGAATACGGGCTGCGAGCAATGACTGTCAATGCGGACTGTCCGGCGGGCTGCCGGAACCCCGTGCTGCAGGAGTACGCGCCTCAATTACGCCGTGTCAACATAGCCTTAGATTCCTTGCCTTGGATTACTTGTGCAGGTCATATTAGAGGAGATATCTTGTTTGACCTCAGCATTGGTTCCCTGGTCCATTATCTGTATACAGCCTGTGAGTTTTTCAAACACATCATAGTCCTGAAAGCCAATGACAGATGCATCATGGAGCTGAAAAGATGGCTGGACACACGGACTGGAGCATTTGACTGGAGACATTGCACAAAACTTTATGTAGAGATAGAAGGAAACAGGTGAAGTATTTGACCAAAGTTTAAGGAAATCTCTCTGTCAAAGTCATTGTTGCTATTGTGCTAAAGATATATTCTTATTCAATTTTCCTATTTCTTTCAGTGACCAGTTACAAGACAAAGAGGAAAAAGTGAGATCAGCAGTTCAAATTGTGTTGAAATGTGACCTTGAGAAAGAATATATGATGGACCCGATGGTCTTACCTCCAGCAGATTGTATCATCAGTATTTGGCTCCTGGATAATATCTGCAGGAATAAGAATGATTACATCAGATATCTCAAGAAGCTCTCAAGGTTGCTGAAACCGTGAGGGCTCCTTATATTATTTGGGGCTTAGATGCAATGGGCGACATGGCAGAAAAGAGAAGGCAGCTTGCATATAGAAATTGCCTACAGGTTGATGAGGAAAGAAAATGCTATGGTGAAACTTCATTAGCTCGCCACTTTGTAAGAGAGAAACACAATGTATCGGATTTACGTTGGTGTGTATTAGAACAGATTAAATGTCAGGAACATTGGCAGTTAAAAAGAAAATTGCTCCAAAGGGAGGCCTTTTGGATACATCGCCTTGATGCGATGGCTCCGAAAGGCATCAATGAGGCATTTGGTCTCAAAGCTTTTTTGTAATGATTTTAAATGTTTTGGTGTTTATTCATGTGTTTTTATGTTTACTGTAGGATAGATATGTGCTCATGACCGGCCTTATATATACCATGTCTTGGCTGGAGGACGTATGCTTGAGAAAGGGGAGGAGCCTCCCCGAAACGTCGCTACGTGCTACGTGCACAGATTCTCTGCCCGGTCTCCTGGCGTCTCGCTGCTAAGTTCCTGCTGGAGCTACGAAGAGGAATACCCATGAATTATGGACTAAATGGTTTCATACCACATCACAACCTTAAGTACCCGTCTTTCATTATATACTAGAGATGTTTGGGCTTGATTGCTACTTTTTATATCGATTTATTAAAGATATTTAGTTTTACTTCTACGGCCCCTTTTTTGAAAAGAGAAAAGAGAAGGCGCCACATTAGGTTTAAGGTGCATTAAATCAGTGTACAGTGTGCCTGAATGAATGAACCTGTCAAAAATCTGGCATCTGATCTACCTTGCATTGTAAAATTGATGCGCCTATCTAGGTGCATTGCATAATTTAGGCGGATAGCGTATCATTGCTAGCTTATTTAATGCACCTACTTTAGGCACATTCAAATGTGTCGTGCCTGGTGTATAATGCATCTAGTTTTGGTATATTACAGTTCATTTATATAGAGAATAGGCCGTCAACTGTTTTCTGGTGCAAAATACACCGAAACATTGGTGCATTCGTATTGGGACCAGTCGCCCTATGTTTTACAGTTGGGAAAAACAAGCTCAATGTTTTACATTTGTTATTGATTCATGTAAGGTAAAGAAGAGAACGGCTGTGAGTGATCTTTCCAATTAGAAGACCGTCATATTTATTGCAGCTCACAAAGAGAAGTAGGTCTGAGTAAAAACCAGCATTAGGCTTCGTTAAAGGGGTATTCCCATTTCATTGATTGGCTTTACACATGTAAGCAAAGATAAATAAAGACTATTACCAAATACTGTATATTTATTTTCTGGTTTTGCTTCTCTTCAGAGTTAGGAGTAGATCTCCTGTTTGTGCGCACAGACTTTCCTAGTTACCGACCACATCTCTCTGCACTCTTTACTCCAGCAGCAGTCAGGATGCTGAGATCACTCCATGCTCTGTTTCTTATCTTGAACACGGGAGCTTGGTTACATTATTACTGACAAGAATTAACCATTTAGAACTATGTAGCCTTGTTTGCAAAGCTCCAGCAGTTATGTCACTGTAACAGGACCAGTTAGAAACAGCAGAATTAAAATGTGCCCGCTATAGAACCACCCACAGTCTGAACAGAAAGTGTGAGTTTGAAGTAGAATATGGCTCTGTTAGACAACCCCTTTAAAATTGAATTCAAGAATTACATTGAAGACATGTCTTAGGAAGTTTTCCTTACCTATACCTCTGAGAGCACTCCCCAATGTATGTCATTGTTAAGCTATACTCTGCCATACTTCACCCAAAGTTTTCCATTTAAATTAGAAATGTATACTGCATGGTATATATTTTTGTGGAATATTTCTGAAAAGAAAAGCATAGGCCAATCTTCTTTTCTATACAATTAAAAATGTTTTACCAACCTGAACAAATCTGATAAAAAAAGAATCATCCTTCAGCCTCCTTTGTGTAAATCCACCAGAAGCTTTTATGTGAACAGAGCCTTAAAGGGAATGTGTCATCAAAAAATGACTTATTGTTTGACTCACATTTTATGTTAATCAAATTTTTTAAGAATTTTTGGTTATTTTTTTTTTTAATTTTCCATATCACTTTCAATATTTGTTCATAATTTGCAAGTCCTGAAGTTCTCACTTTGGCCACTAGGTCTAATAATAGTCTACGGCTTCCTGTTCTGCAGAGAAGGCTTTTCAGTAGTCTGCTCATTATCAGCACAAGCAGGGTCAAACTTAAAGGAGACATCAATGTGTATAGATAGCACAGGCTCCACCAGTCACAATAGGAGATGTCACAGCTCTGCTCACCCCCTCCCTGCACACTGACTTCTTCTCAGGTCACAGAGCATGACTAGAAAACTCTCCTACAGAAGTCAATGGGTCTGGTTCTGTTCACAGGCTCCTATGTCCATGAAGCTGCTGTAAAGCTTAGGAGCTTAGATATATTATTAAATTCAAATAGCTTTTTGCAAGCTTTTTCTAGTGGAGACTGTATGAAGTCAAGATTGTATCACTAACATAAATGGCTAAAAAAGGGTTTTGCAGCTGTTATTCAGAAAAAAGCAAAGCACAGAATATAAGTAGCGCTATACAATGTAAAGTTATTCAGTAAAGAACAGTTGAGCTATACATATTAAAGACAGCAAAATGGTCCAAAAGTCACATTTACTGCTCCTTACACTACTAATTATACTCTGCTTACACATTGCTTGAAAATTTGTACTAAGAAGCACAAAAGACTTTATTATGATTGCAGAATATGATTGTTACTATGATTTTTATGTTGGTTAATTGATTGTTATTGCTCCTTTGTGTTTGGAGCCTTTTCTTGGACTGATGATAGTGCTGGGATGCAATTATATGGCTACTAGCTATTAACATTATATCAAAACATAAAGCATTGAACTGTGTGCTTTCCTTCAGGTGATCCTTCTTACTTTCTTTCGCATAAGGATTATGAACCTTAATTTATGATCCATAAACTCTTTTCACGTAGGAGACACCAAAAAATTAAATGAATATTAAAAATTGTAACAAACGCTTACCATGAAACTCTTCAGATCCTTAGGGTACATAGACTAATTACCTCCATTTGTACAGAGCTGTAGTAGATTTTCCCGAGAGCAGCTTGCTCCATCAGAGTGTGTATGCAGGGAAGTATAAGGAAGCATTGGATCTATGTTTTAATATCTCCCTACATGGGCCATCTCAAGAAGCCTTTACAGCAGCACATAGAGGCTGCACTATTCTATACTACGGAGATGTATGAGCTCTGGACATTGTTATACAAGATCCTTGCACACTGCTCTGTTGGGTGAACGAGCCTCAAATTATTGTCTATTAAAAGGTCAATAGAATATTCTTTTCCTAGAAGTATTGGTTTGGGGGAAGGAGGGTAAGGCTTATGCTGATTTGTCTATGGCTGGAGTATAGTATAACTGACCTCCCAGCTCCTCTGGCTGCAGTTGACAATTGCAAAGTGAGTCCATTGCTCTTTTTACTTAGCCCATCTACCCTTTCAGCATTCCTACTGAAACATGAAGTAACTCATTTCTTTATATTCCTGTATAGACAAAGAGGGACACCAGTCTCTGGTTTTACCTTTGGGGCCCATTATGAATGTAAGGAGGAAATAAAAAACTATGTATGCCTATTTACATTGAAAAGAACATGACTCCCAAGAGCTATGTGAGGGTGGTTACTCTATGGTCAAGAATCTGTCTTGAGCCTCTCCTAGCACATATTTAAAAAATTTACTTACATAGCTGGATCTTCAAGCTTTTGGTTTCAGCTTTTGGTAATGTAGTTTTAATGTTATTTTGCTATAGATTATTTTTGTCTCTACCTTACAATTTATTTCCCCTACATCTGAAGGCAGCATATCTCCCATCTACACAAAGGAATTTACTTAAAAAATTTGCAATTTTTTTTTACACAATTATGTGTGGTTAATTTAGTTTAAATATGTCCCACTTCATTCTGAAGTGGTTATTTCTTTGTTGTATTTTCTTGCAAATACTATCAATTCTTTCACATCATCTGCAGCACGAATGGATAAAATCTTGCCCGTCCACATCCAGGATTTTAACTTATAAAAAAGAAGGCAAACAACCGCCTCAAGGAAAGCTCAGTGTTCTATGGTTACCGTTATTGTAATGTTGATATAAAGCTAATATCCAGAAGTCTCATGATGTACCAGATGATCACACTATACCCCAGCACTATAATGACTCCAAAAAAAGGCTTCAAACACAAAGGAGCAATAACTTTCAATGTATAAATTGTTTAACAAGAAACTCATATAGATATAAGTCCTGGATGTGGACGAACAATATTTTACCAACATGGCTGCAGATGACACGAAAGTGTTGAAAGTATTTACCTCATGACAACTTATCTAGTAAGATTAAATATTTTCCAGTCATTCCTTAGGCATAATTCAATTCTTCCTTACCTCGTGGTTGACCATCCACTCATTGTCAACACCAATGCAGACTGACAAATACACAACTTTATGGAGATTTTGTTTCCCTTTGTTCCTTTAATTATAAAGCTTTCCTATGATTGGCTCATAAGAACAATGTGACTTTGATGTAATCAGTCAATACTATTAAACACACTTTACATACACATTCATTGTCGTTCCATAAATACATTGAGCTCCTAGAGGCAGTCACCCCATCTGTGATACAAGACTAGAAGATGGATTGCAGTGACCTTAAGTACTACCCTATACATGGCTGGGATTCCAGAAAATTTCTGGAGCATTACTTTTCGGACAAACCTGATATGGTCTTTGCAGAGGATATTTTAATTTTTCCTATTGAAAATCTCAGAGAAACTTTCGCAGAGGGTATGTATTTTGAAGTTCTATGTGTAAGCTCTATGGGCGACATGAATGAAAGTGTTTTTCACCCTTTTTCTGGTGTACAATGCACCTAACTGAGCCAGCTATGATGTCAAATGCGCCTAACGTATGTGTTGATAAAACTTGACACGTTTGAATGCTCCTAACATGAAGGGGCATTCTGAGGGCGTCGCACCACATTCGTATGATTAGACACATATATGATTGTGGTTCGGCAAAACTAGGAGCATTACTGCTCGGACAGGCAGACCTATCTCAATGTGATCTGCTTGAGCCTGAGGAGTCGAAATGAAGCTAGATTTGCTGTAATGGGCAAAAATTAGTGTTGAGCGATTATTATCGACAAAGTTGAAATCGGCAAGGTTTTTATGGTGATCGAAATTTTTAGATCATGCGATAATTAAGGCTAAAATCTGTGCATCATCTATTAAGATCGTGCCATTTTCGGCGCTTCCTGTAATTTTGGCGGCCAGCAAATCAGATTACAGAATAGAGCAGGGTGAGATGTGTGTGCGACGTCATGACTGGGATGTGTATGGTTGCGATTGGCTGGAAAAATCACATGACCTCGTTTTACATAGAACAGCGTTTCCTGTTCAGCCTCAGTGTCTCTCAGCGTCTCATAGGGATAGGACCTGCGCTCTGCCTGTGGCCAAACAGCTCAGCGAAATTATTCTATTTCTGCACAGAGAAACCTCTACTATTAGCTGTGATCCTTACAATTTAGTTAGATTAGAGATTGGAAGATTTTATGTAGTTAGGTAGAGAATTCTAAAGGAGCATCTACCGCTGTAAAGTCATGGGGAGAACGGGGGGGGGGGGGGGCCCGGGCGAACACAGACATGCTCTATAAAGAACACTGGATAAAGTTCACCAAGACTTAGTGTAGACATTGCACTGCAATATCTTTATTATTAACAGTTTGCTATTGAAATATTTCCTGTATATTGGGCAGCCTGAATTTATATTAGGATACACATCATTTCTAGTAACTGCAGGTCTCTGTGTTAGGTGCAAAACTCCACTTTTATTATCAGTATACATTTCAGATAGGTGTTCATTTTCAATTTTACCCATTCCACCTTTGTTCATATATCCACCTTGCACTTAAATCTGAAAACAGCAATTTTATAGTCACCACAGGTGAATTGAAAGGTGCAAAAAAATACCGTGTATTATACGAAAACATAACAGATACGTGTTTTTTGACTTTGGCGCACTACAGCTTTGTTCATTGACGCAGCTTGCACGTAAATCTTAAAACAGCAATTTTATAGTCACCACAGGTGAATTGAAAGGTGCAAAAAATACATTTTATTATCCGAATACATTTAAGATACGTGTTTTTTTACTTTGGCGCACTACAGCTTTGTTCATTGACGCAGCTTGCACGTAAATCTTAAAACAGCAATTTTATAGTCACCACAGGTGAATTGAAAGGTGCAAAAAATACATTTTATTATCCGAATATATTTCAGATACGTGTTTTTTGACTTTGGCGCACTACAGCTTTGTTCATTGACGCAGCTTGCACGTAAATCTTAAAACAGCAATTTTATAGTCACCACAGGTGAATTGAAAGGTGCAAAAAATACTATTTTATTATCCGTATATATTTCAGATACGTGTTTTTTGACTTTGGGCGCACTACAGCTTTGTTCATTGACGCAGCTTGCACGTAAATCTTAAAACAGCAATTTTATAGTCACCACAGGTGAAATTGAAAGTGCAAAAATACCGTGTATTATACGAAAACATAACAGATACATGTTTTTTGACTTTGGCGCACTACAGCTTTGTTCATTGACGCAGCTTGCACGTAAATCTGAAAACAGCAATTTTATAGTCACCACAGGTGAATTGAAAGGTGCAAAAAATACCGTGTATTATACGAAAACATAACAGATACGTGTTTTTTGACTTTGGCGCACTACAGCTTTGTTCATTGATGCAGCTTGCACGTAAATATTAAAACAGCAATTTTATAGTCACCACAGGTGAATTGAAAGGTGCAAAAAATACATTTTATTATCCGAATACATTTCAGATACGTGTTTTTTGACTTTGGCGCACTACAGCTTTGTTCATTGACGCAGCTTGCACGTAAATCTTAAAACAGCAATTTTATAGTCACCACAGGTGAATTGAAAGGTGCAAAAAATACCGTGTTTTATCCTTAAAAATATCATATACGTGTTTTTTTGACTTTGGCGCACTACAGCTTTGTTCATTGACGCATCTTGCACGTAAAATCTGAAAACAGCAATTTTATAGTCATCACAGGTGAATTGAAAAGGTGCAAAAATACCGTGTATTATACGAAAACACAACAGATTCGTTTTTTTGCACTTTTTGCCCAGCCCAAGATTTTGTTGATAGAGACACCTTGCAGTTAAATTTGAATCCAGCAATTTTGTTTTGATTAGAGGGATTTGAGAATAGCTGTGATTTGCCGTCTTTTAATAAGAGACTTTCCAAAACTATTCCATATCAATTTTTTATATTTCTGAACATGGAGCGAAATGCAGGTGGAAAAGCGAGCAAAGAGGGGGTTGGACATGGAGGTAGAGGTAAGAGAAGGTGCTCCTTCCAGTGCTGGCGACAACACGCATGCCAGCGGATCGTCAGTTGCAGGACCGTCAGGCCTGTCATCGTGGGTCAGGGCCCTGTGACTCTCAGGAACGAACAGCGTCGCCAATCGGTCCTTCAGTGGTTAATGCAACCTGCATCCAGCAGTCTTACCTCCTCGTCCTCCCAGTCACGGCCACAAATGTCGTCATCAGCATCATCAGCATCCGTCCAACATGAAGCAGCCCAAATGTAAAACTCGTTGTACCCACCCACTGTGAAAATCCATTGTCTGAAGACCTCTTTGATGACAAAATGCGGTTGGGGTCAGAAGGCATGTTAAAAGATCAAGAGGATGATTTAGTCTGCTCTACGCCCAGTTACTGATGCCATCAGGAGGAGGAAGAAGGGGAAGCCGGTCAATCGGCAAAAACCCCGGGCGGCGGCAACGCCTTGCAGGCCCTTTGCTTGTAGCCCACAGCTACTGGATGCAAAAAGTCAGGAAGACCAAATCACCTGTGTTGATGATGATGTTTGATGACGACATTGCGGATCCATCCTGGTCTTTTCCGCAGAATTTGCCTGCGACGCTTCATCAGTGGACGAGGAGGAAGACGATGGGTAGTGTAAATTTACGGGTCCCGCCACAAAAAGGGAGAGGGCGGTCGCAGATGTCCGCTGATATGATTCCACCACCCACGGTCAGCGAAAACCCCCGCTCCTCGTTATCGCCGTCAAAAAGGTCCGGGGCCCTCTAAAGCCGGGGCTTCTTTGAGCAAGCCTCTGATTCACCCAGCGATGTCATATGCCGCCTTTCCCGTAAACGCATAAGTGAGGCCGAACCTTAAGTGGTTAACCCACCACCAACATGTCTAGTCACATGCAGCGAATGCATGAGTTAAAATGGAGGAACATTTGGCCAAAAAAGGCCAGACCGACGCCGGGGCTCCAACCACTGTCCCCCCCTCTGTCCTCCGCATCCTCCTCCTCCGCCACCAAAAAAGCTTTCCTCAGCTGCCCAGTCTCTCAGAGTCAAGATCAGGGATCACCCTCCGCTTCAGCCTCCACCGCCGCCCGAAGTACCACCAGCAACACCAGAGACCCATCCTACCCCTTCTCCTTCCACCAGTTTGACGACCTTCATGCCGTACAGCGACCAGTCTAGCAGCCAGCCTTCTGTCTTCCAGGTTTGGGAGCAGAAGAAAAACTTTAACCCAAACCATCCCAAAGCCAAAAGCCTGAAATGTTGACATTGCCAGACTTTTGGCCTTGGAAAAAGTTGCCTTTCCCTTCTGGTGGACACAGATGGGTTCCGCCACGTCATGGCCTTGCCTGCCCCCAATACCAGATGCCGTGCAGGCATTTCTTTGCCAGAAAAAACCGTCCCTGCCCTGGCCAGCCACGTGTCATCTAAAATTTCAAGCGCATTTGTCTGCATTTTGTGGCCGGAAAAGTCCATCTGACCACCGACACATTGACTAGTAAGCACGGCCAAGGCCGCTATATCTCTGTGACAGATCACTGGGTGAGCTGGGTGAATGTCTCTGAGGGTGACGGTGGCTCTCAGGCTCGGTGCACGCTCTTCAAAACCGCAGGGATGGTGCAGGGCTCTTTCCCCCAATGTCCTCTGGTGGCATCACGTGCCCCGAAAAACCCAAGCCGTTTTGAAATGAATCTGTTTTGGAGACCGCCCCACACAGTTCGGAGCTGTGGACGGCTCCCGCAACAAAGCCCGGGAGCGCTGGGGGGTTTACAAGAACCTTGGGGGCCAGGAAAAGGTGGTATCGATAACGGGCGAAACCCCTTTGGCCGCCCCTTAAGATGGGCAGGGGGGAGCACATCCCTTGCCGGGCACAGCATAAACCCTGGTCGCATAAAATTTCTAAAGAGCTACCCGGGGTCGGACTGCCCTGCTGAAGAAGGCTCAGGTCTGATTTTCGCATTTTCCGCCTTCGCACCTGCTTCTCCCGCCTGGCTCGTGCAGCGTCACTCGGCCCCCCCGTCAACTGTTCTTTGTTGACGTAGCAACACGCTAAATTTCCACCCTCCAATGCCCAGCGATTATGCACAGCGCAATGCCAATACGCATAAGAAGTGAACTGGCCTGACAAGCAGCGGTGCGGACCTCGGGGTGTTGACCCACCAAAGGTGGAGGCAGGTGAAAGAGCTCTGACCATCCTTGCCAGTTTTGAAGAACCCACCAAAATGGTCAGTGCAGACAATGCCCTTGTCACATACAGTGGTGATCTTAGTTCGGGAACATCTTTGGGACACTCTGAAACAAAGGGTCCCGCCCCCAGGAGGAGAGGCACAGATGGGGACCGGACTTTCTCTCCGTCAAATCCCAAGGCCCGACAGTTTCACAATTTTTCAAATGTCACGGGGAACACGCCGCACGTGACAGCATAGAGGCCAAGTACCCGTACGGCAGCGCAACAGAGCACGAAGGTGGCAAAAGCCTAATGGGTGCCCTCTGGCAACTTTATTTACCACTCACCAACGATGCAAGCAGGGCACAATACAACCCCCAAAGGACCAGTTTAAAGATCATGGTGCACGATACTGCGTCTCAAACCGATGTTTTTGATGTGTTCCGGACCCATGACTTCTGGGAAATCCAAATAGATAAGGGCCGAGCTGCCGCCACGCCAAAGAGGTTTTGCCCGCCCAGCAGCCCGTCATATTGACGGACCTTCAGCACAGCCAGGGGATCATTAAGCCCAAACGCATCGGCTTTACACAGAAAATTAATTTTTGACTTTTCATCAAGTAATCAGGCTGGTTCCTTGATATGTTGGGGCCCCCAATTTGCCGAGGTCCGATAGTTGCGGGTCACTTCACATTCCCCCAAACGAAATGGTCCCTTGAAAAACTATTTTTAAAAGATCTTTTTCTACTGCAATTTTTTTTCCATTTCCCCAACATTAAAATTTTGGGGTTTTGCTGTGAGAGACTGTAAAGACACCAAGGTTTCAGCAAAACCAATTCCATTTACCACTTCATTTTTAGAATTTTTTTCGATTTCAAGGGTTTTGGTATTTTGTCAAAAATTTTATAACAGTGGTGAGAGTCTTTTTTATAATTTTTTGGGGTCATGTTGTGTGAATAAGCATAAAGAAGCAGCCCAAAATGTCAATCGTGTACCCACCACTGGGATAATCCATTGTCTGAAAGACCTCTTTGATACAAAATGCGGTTGGGGTCAGAAGGAAAGTAAAAATCAAGAGATTTATGGTCCTTTGGAACGAAATGTGCTTTTAAGTGGAAATTTCTCCTCACTTTTTTAAACAGTGACTAAAAGTCAAATTTATAATTTTTTTGGGGAATGTTCGTGAGAAAAAGCTATAATCATGGTCCTTTGGAAAACAGAAATGGGCTTCAAATGGCATTTCTCCCCAAAATTTTTTTAACAGTGGCTGAGAAGTCTTTTTTTATAATTTTTTGGGTCTGTGCTTTAAAAAGCACAATACTACAGGCCCTATTATAAAAAATGTTGTTTTTAATAACTTGTTCTTCCAATTGTCAAAAGTGGCTCAGGGGTCATGTTTTAAATTTTTTGGGGCATTTGCTGTGACAGCAGTAACTACAGGTCCTATTAAAAAAATGTTGTTTCTAACAGACATTTGTTTTCACAATTTCAAAGGGCCCAAAGGGTATGGGCTGTCAGAACAGGAATGGGGTGGGACACTGTTAATGGACACATATTGCAAAATGACTTGTTTTTGCAAGATCTTTAACATAGCAGCAATCCTGTATTGAGACAACCATTTTAAAATAATTAAAAAAAGAGAAACAAAAAACATGTGGGATTCCTCCTATTTTTAAAAAAAGTGTTTTTTTAGAATTAAAGTATAAAAAACTTTCAGTACAAAATGCTGTTAAAAAAAAATTCCTTGAATTTTAAGGAAAGGTACAGGAAAACTTGACCAATGTGGTTATTCAGAGGACATGGAATTGGAGAGGACAGAGAACAAAATCAGAGACCATTTCCCGCAGTTTAGTAAAAGAGAAAAAAGAATGCCCAAAAAAAAGGGCACCCGGGTGTAACAGGGGCGTTAACCACCATATTTCCAAATGAAGCTCAATTGGCCCACTCATAGGAGGGGGAAGTGCTACCCCGGGCTTGACTGTGTAAGGAAGGTGGATTTTCACATCCGCTTCCCCACTCTCTTCAGCACGACTGTTTTCGTTGCGCGTCTCAGGGGCATTTTACCTCGTGTTAATAGATGCGGAGCCAGCCTGGGTTCACCGCACCCACTGTAACTCGGCCCTGGGGCTGCTGTGCCCGGACAGGTATATCCCCAAAGTCCCTTCAACTAAAATGGTGGTTTAAGGGGCCATTTTCCGGCACTTTTTAATCCGGGGTAGAAAGGGTTTTTTTTGGTCATACTGCGGTCCAGGACAGGTATAGTCAATTCCGTTTTAACTAAAATGGTGGTTCAAAAACTACTTTCTTCCGCACTTTTTAATTGTGGGTCATGCAGGTTTTAGGGGGATGCTGCGTTCCAGGACAGGGGTATTCAATGTCCAGTTTAATAAAATGTGGTTCAAATAAAACTGCCTTCTTGGGAACTTTTTAATTTGTGGGGGGATGCGTTTTAAGGGGCATCTTTGGTACAAGACAGGGGTAGTGAAAGGTGGTGACTTTTTTCTGTGGCTTTTATAGCCCAAGTGTTGTGCCTAAATTAAGGTATCCATTTTATGTTGTGCTGTTAATTCCAGCTTTTCCAGCCCCGTTTGGGGTAAAATGAAGGGGTTTTGGCTCTCCATAGACTTTAATGGTCATCGGAGATTTATCCTATGACTATCGAAAAAACCTTTTCGATGGTGGCCAAAATACGACTATCGCCCGATGTCGATAGCCAACGTAATCCTCAAAATAGCAAAAATTCCAAAATTTCCCAACTTCCACTATAAATTTAATAAAAATTAATTTCAAATTTATCAAACTATATAAAATTAAATTATTTAAATTTTAAAAAAAAATGTTTTCATATAAAATTTATAAAAAATATTTTAATTTCCCCCAAAATATAAAAATATACCCTACAAAATGTATTTAAAATTAAAAGAGTCTAAAACTAATTTTACATTAACCCCTCACCGTTGGAGCCCGTTTTGGCCTCTCTGACAGAGCCCCATTTTTGAAAACGTCAGTGTCAATTTTTGTGAGAATAACTTTTTTGCACTTTAAAAATATCCATGTGATTAGGATTGTTTCTCTGACACAATTGCTTTAAGATATTAAAAAATTTTTGGGTTTAAAAAAAGCTCGTTTAAATTTTTTGAAAAATATCAAATTATGTGAAAATGTGAAAAAATTTTCCAATTTCAAAATTTAAAAATTTTTTTCATGTAAAACAGATAGTTATTCACTTAAAAAAGTTTATAATACATCTACCCTATGTCCACTGTAGTTTGGCATCATTTTTTTAAATGCCTTTTTTTTTTTTTTCGATATTTGGGGGGTTAGTAGTAATTTTAAAATTTTCAAGAAAATTTTCAATAAACATTTTTTTGGGACCAGTCCAGTTCTAACAGACTTTGATTGACCTGTATTTTGACCCCCCTAAAGACCCCCCTTTAAAAAAAAAACCCCTTTAAAAAATTGGATAGGGTTTTTAAAAAGCAGAGAACCCTTTTACTGTCTTTTTCTAATGTAATAGATTAATGCCATCATATATTCATATTTTGCTGGAAGTCATTCGGTCATATGTTATTGCTCTTCAGTTTATCTATGGGGGCTTTACAATTTAAGTGCCTTGGTATGAAATTTCATATTCTTTCTGCAGGTCATATTAAAGGAGATATCTGTATTGACCTCAGTGGTGGTTCACTGGCTAACATCTTTCCCCAGCCCCGGAGTTTTTCAAAAAATCATAGTCTGAAAGTCAAAAACAATGTATCCGGGGGAGTGAAAAAAAATGGGTGAAAACAGGCTGGAGCATTTGATGGGCACATCTGCACAACTTCTGCAGAAAGAAAATCAGTGAAGTGTTTGACCACAGTTTATCAAAATCTCACTGTTAAAGTCATTGTTGCTACTGTACTAGGGATGCAAAGTAAATCTATAAATGATTAGACATACCTTTTACCTTCCTGATGTTGGTTCTGCTATTTTATTTAAATCAAGTTTCAAACATCTACATTTATCTCTACATTTAACCAATCAGATCACGATTCACATCCATAGAGTCCTGTATTATAAAGGGCACTGAACAACCACTTGAAGACAAGATATTGAGTTACACATAAAATTGGTTCTGTAGGTTTGATCTTAACCAATTTTTACGTAAACTGGAACAAGTACATGTTTTAAGTGTAACTCCAAACATTTTAATTTTTTTATTTTTGGATAGCATGGTTTTACTTTGCTTTGCTATATACCTGCACTTGCATTGAATTGGATATGCATTTCCAGGGCATCATTGTAGAATGAAGACAATACAGTGTACAATACACTGGACATACATTGTAGTACAGAACAGGGTTAGGAAGGGTTCACTCCTGGTATTCTCTACATTGCAGGCATCTGTTGGGGTATCTGGAAAAAGGTACCTCGACAAATGCTGCAACATAGTCACGACTGGCCCATAGACATTAACAGTCCAAACGTGGTTCTATTTATAAAAGATTTTCTCTGATTGTTGGCGATGCACCTTTTTTTTGTGGGAAAAAAAGTATAACACTTTTGTGTCCTGCATAAAAAGTGTATTTCACCGTCAAGTAGAGCAAACATAGTCAAAATAGGACTACATTTGTTCTATTACTGTCTTTGAGTCCGCCGTGGCTATGACGCTGTATGCTTTAGTACCATTTTTACCAATATCCTGATAGATGCCTACAACGAAGACAAAAAGGAGGAGTAAACCCACCCTTTTAACAGCAATGAGAGGCAACCTCCTGTAAAGTGAGAAACATATAGCATACTATTAACTAGACCCAAAAAGGTTAGTCCTATAGAGAAGTGGATTGATTTGCAGAGCTCTGTTCCGGACTCCAGTTTTGTACATTGTGACAAAGATTTTTGACTGCTGCTAATTTACTTTAATCCCAGGCGCCTGCAATTTGTAGGCCTCACATAATGTTATTATGGAGCATGAGTCATGCACTGACGTCCCACTCTGAGTCGTGCCCCGCAATAGCCTCCATTTGTGAGTACCAGTTGCATGTAAGTTGGATGTCCTTAACTTGGGGGCTGTCTGTACTCAAAGCCGATAATCCTTGCTAACTACTGAGCTTTCTAGCTTCCCTATTGATGTAAAAAGTGGGATATTGACTTTTTTCAATTTCCACATTTCTTTCAGTGACCAGTTAAAGTACTAAGAGGAAAAAGTGAGATCAGCAGTTCAACATGTTATGAAATGTGACCTGGAGAAAGAAAATATGATGCATCCGATGGTCTTACCTCTAGCAGATTGTATCATCAGTGCTGTGCTCCTAGATAATATCTGCAGAAGTGATGATGATTATATCAGCTATCTCAAGAAGTTCGCCAAGTTGCTGAAACCTGGAGGATACCTTATATTATTTGGAACTTTAGGTGTAACAAGTTTTATAGTTGGAAAAGACCGGCTCCACGTTTTTACATATGATGAGAATTTTGTCAAGAATGCTCTAGTTAGAGCAGAGTTTGTGATTGATTGCTGTAAGGTTAAAAAGAGAACGGCTGTCAGTGACCTTACTGATTATAAGGCCGTCATGTTCATGGTAGCTCACAAGGAGAAATAGGTCTGATTATAAACCTACAACATCAGGCTTTGTTAAAGGGGTATTACCATTGCATTGATTGGCTTTACACATGTAAGCAAAGATGAATAAAGACTATTACTAAATGCTGTATACTGCTGTTCTGATTTTGCTTCTCTTAAGAGTTATGAGCGGATCTCCTGCTTTTGCACACAGACTTCCGTCGTTTTCAGCCATTTCTCTCTGCTCTCATTGCTCCAGCAGCAGTCAGGACGGTGAGGTTTCTCCTTGCCTTTTTCTTACTGAACACGGAGAATTTTTTACATTTTACTAGTTTTGATCAAACCGTTTAGAAAGTTAATTCGAGTCGAACTTTACGATTTTTTAGAACTCGAGCCTAACCAAGCTTTTTACATTACGTTCGATTAAAAATCGAGTTTAAAACTGCGTTTTTACCGCCATTTAGTTTCACTTTTATCTGCTACCTGCACTTTTGGTGGCCAGTCAATCAGTGACGAGCACAGAGGGGTCAAAAACCACCACTAGGATGTAGGATCTCATTGGGGCAAAAATCACATGACCCTGTTATATTATGTCACTGTATTTCCTGGTGAACACCATTTGCTGTTCACTCTCTATACTGAACATACATCTCTCTGTCAATCTGCTTGCTTGCATGCATGCAGGAATACTATTTCAGCGTTTTTTAGCCAGCAAAAGCTGCTGCTTATGTTAGTTGGTGGGGAGGGGATACGGCAAGCTTAGGGAATCATGGCAATAGTTAGGAATTTTATTTCTGGGGTGAAAATTTTCCCAATTCTGTCCCAAAAAAAACATTTCAAAAGCAATATATTTCGCACCTTTTGTTACAGGTTGTTACGGGATAGCAGACCGACCTCTAAACCTGCATAGACAAAATTCGAATGCAGCCAACAACTTTAATCAAACCCTTAAAAATGTTTTAAACTTCTTCTTTAAAAAAACGATCTGCATAGGTCAATCAATATAGATATACTATTAATATCGCAGAATTTTAAAAAAGAAAAACCCGTAACCCGTCCTTTTGGAAAAAATCATTTTTTGCTGTTTTGAAGGGGCAGTATTTTAGAAGACACCCTTAGCAAATCGCTATTTCTGCAAATTTTATTTTAATGCCCAAAAGTTCATTGTTCTAGTTTTGGGGGTACAGCAGGCAGAAGACACAGTTGCTTCCTGCTAAAAAAAGAATAAAATTTCATTACGATTTCTTGCGAAAATTTTTTGAGTCCCCAAAAGTTATTGTTCCAGTTTGGAGTACGCCATACAGAAGACACCGTTAGCAAATCTGCTACAAAAACAAATCGCTTTCATATACATGTTTCTACATGAAAAATTTGTTTGGTCCCAAAAAGGTTTATTGTTTCAATTTTTGGGGGTGAGTTTTGCAAAGAAGACTCCCCAAATCTTAGTTTTTTTAATATTTAGCATTTGAGCTGGAGATAAAGGGTGCGGGAATTGGGGGGGTGGGTTTTGAAGTAGAGGTACGAACAAGGCTCCGGAAAACACACAAGCGAGCACATCGTCAGTCACAGGACCGTAGGGCCCGTCATGCTTGGTTTGGGTTTCCCCGTGAACCAGATTGAAGTGGGGCGCCCTCTGTTCTTTAGTGGTTAACAGACCCGCATCCAGCAGTTTTAACTCCTCTTCCTCTCAGACACGAACACAAATGTCTCACACGTCCAACCTGAATCAAACAGGGGCCAAAGTCACCCTGTATCCTAGTATTCTATTCCAAAAGCTCTTTGATGACAAAAAGAGGTTGGGGTCAAAAGTAGTTTGAGCGATTACGCTGGTTTATCGACATGGGGCGATAGTCAAGCCGGCCCCCCATCGATAAGGTTTTTCGATAGTGAGCGTCGTTTTATGACGTTTACCATTAAAGTTATGGGGGGGCAAAAACCCTTCCTTCTTACACCCAAACGGGGCTGGAGAAGTGGAATTAACTCCCAACATCAAAGGGATACGTGCACATCTAGGCAACACACTTTGGGTTTAAAAAATCCAGAAAAAAAGTCACAGCCATTTACTTCCCTTTTGTACCACAGCCTGCCCCTTAAACCTGCATCACCCAAAAAAATAAAAAGTGCCAAAAGGCAGTATGTTTTTAAAAACATCATTTTACTTGAATGGACATTGACTATACCTGTCCGGGAAAACGCAGCATGAGCCCCAAACCTGCATACCCCCAGATTAAAATGCGGAAAAAGAGTCTTTCAACCACCTTTTTAGTTTCACTGGACATTGCTATACCTGTCCGGGGCCACAGCATGAGCCCCAAACTGAAAATGACCCCCACATTTAAAGTCCAGAAAAAGGGAGTCTTTAAACCCCATTTTATTTTCACTGGCATTACTAAAACCTTCCTGGGCCACAGCATGAGCCCCAAACCTGCATCCCCCCCAAAAATAAAAATTCCCGGAAAAAGGAGCCCTTTCAACCCCCATTTTTTTTCACGGACATTAAATTTACCTTCCGGGGCCACAGCATACCCAGGGCCGGAGTTACGTGGGTCGGTGAGAGCCAGGCTGGCCCCCGTCATCTTTTTAACACGCAGGTTAAAATGTGATGACGCAGCAACGAAAACTGTCGTGCTGAAACAAGTCGAAGCGGAATTTGAAACTCCAGCCTTCCCAGTACACAGTCAATACCTGGGTAACGCTTGCCCCCTTTCCCATGAGTTGGGCCAATTAGCTTCATTGGAAATACTGGGGGGTTAAAGCTCCTTTACACCCAGGTGCCCTTTTATCTTGGCATTCTTTTCTCATTTTTACACACGTGCTTGGAGAAATGGTCTCTGTACTTTGTTCCTTTCCTTGCTCCATACTCCAATGTCCTCTGATAACAACATCTGTCAAGTTTCCCTGTACTTGCTCGCTGTAAGGGCTGGGTAGTGGATCCGCCGGTAACCACCGCAAGCGATGGTAGTTAAGCCAACGCCAGGGAACGTGAATCTAAGTAGCCCCCGGTTTTCACGCAGAGCCCCCGCGAAAGCCGGGATGGACTTGCTGCGGTCTGTGAGGCTACCAGGTCCGTCCCATGTCCCCCCTGACGTGACTTGCTGCGGTGGGCAGCGTCGAGGTGCAGCGTGGTGCAAGATCGTAGGTCCCGAGAATCGTAGTCGTGGCAGGCATCAGGTCAGGACAGGCGGCAGACGGTTCGTGGTCGTGGTCAGGCAGAAGGTCGGGGCAGGGCGGCAGAGGTTCGGAGTCAAGAAACGTAGCAAGAGGTTCTGGACACGGAAAGGCGAGAATACACTTAGGACGCTTAGCTAAGTCACGAGGCAACATAGATCCACAAGGAGTGGATTAGAGGACTTACCTAAGTAGGAGAAATCGCCAGGCAATTAGCCATTAACGGGGCGCTGGCCCTTTAAATCCAACGAGAACGATCGCGCTGCCGCGGCCTTAGGACAAGGCACGCGCGCCCCCGGCCGCAGAGGAGGACCGGACGTCACAGGAGCGAGGTTAGGTGATTCCCTGGCAGTTGCTTGCCCCCCGCCCACCGGACTTGTCCGCGGCAGCGTTTCGCAACCGACCCCGGTGGTGTGAACACCCGGACAAAGGGGGTCACGGGTGCCGCCCGCGGCCCGCGGGCCGGGAGCAGGGGTGCCGGGACAACGTACCCCCCCCTTAGGTCTTCCCCCTCTTTTTAGGTCCTGAAGGAATTTACAGATAAGGTCTGATTCCAGATATTGGACTCTGGTTCCCAGGACCCTCTCTTCGGGTCCGAAACCCTCCAATCGACAAGAAATAAACGCTTCCCCCTGACGATCTTCATGTCCCAGGATGTCCGTACACCTTCACAAGACATCCGGGGATTCTAGCGTCGGAGATTGAGCAGGGCCGCCCCTCTGGAAACGCGGTTCAGGACTCAGAGGCTTCAGGAGGGAAACCATGAAAGGCGTTAAGGGACCCGAGAGATGGAGGCAGACAAGAGTTTATAGGACACCGGGTTCAGTTGTCGCAGAAAATCTGAAGTCCCAGAAAACGCGGCTACCCAATTAATACTGGGAATCTTAGGCGTATGTACCAGGACGAGAGCCACACCCTATCCCTGGGAGGAAACTAGGGAAGTCCCCCTCTCTTGTCAGCCTGGTCCTTCATACGGCAGAAGCCTGGAGTAGGGGCTTGTCAGTGGTCACTCGCCAAATGGTCTTGATAATCCTGAACCCTGATTGTTCCAGGGCGGGTACCTCGGAGGAGGAAGCCAGGGGAAGGGGAGGGGCGTCGGTGATGGGGCCATAAGACCACCAGGAAAGGAAAACGGCAGATAGAGTCGGAGTCCGATGATTATAAGAGAACTCTGCCCAAGGTAGCAAACTCTACCAGTTGCCTGTCGTCCGGACACGAAGTGTCGAAGATACTCTCCCAAATTTGTTTTACCCTCTCCACCTGTCCATTCTTGCTGGGGATGATATGCGAAAAAAATCAGCTTGATCTGCAACCGGGAACGACAGAGCAATGCCAGAATTTGGAGACAAACTGGAACGCCTTGGTCGGAGACGATGTGGTACAGGGTAAGCCCATGTAGACAAAGATGAGATGGTAGAAGTATCCTGCAATTGGGGAGGGCAGGAAGGAAGACCAGAAGCGGCACAAAGTGGGACATTTTAAGAAAAACGTCAGTGACAACCCAGATGACGCGAGTTCCCCAACGAAGGAGGGATGTCCGTGATAAAGTCCCATGCCTATGTGTAGACCATGGAGATTCTGGAACTGGGCATAGGGACTAAGAGACCAGGGAGCCTATGGCAGGAAACCTTTGTTTTGGGCACATGTGGTGCCAGAAAGAACAAAGGTCCTTGACGTCTTGGAGCAAGGGTTTTGGCCACCAGTAGTGACTAGATGAGAGCATAGGATTTCGAATCCCGGATGGCCGCCAGAAGAGAGATATGCCCCCAACCCCAGAATTCTCCTCCTGAGTGCGGGGCCGCACATCAGGTTCTGCCTGGAGGAACGCTGTCGGTAGATCCTCCGGAGCCACGAGGACCAGTCCGTTCGGGAGCGTGGATATGCTGAGGCACGGGTTTCCTCTCACGGTAACAGTCATAAGGAACGGGAGAGGCATCCAATTGGATATTTCTCTCGGCCGGTTCGAAAGTTGATCCTTAAAATCAAACGAGAGAAAAAAAGGTAGACCACCGGGGCCTGGCTTTAGGATTTTAGAGGCGCTGAGCCGTCTGGTAGGTATAGCAATTTTTATGGTCTGTAAAGCGTCAATAGATGCGAGCACCTCCAAGAGATGTCCGCCACTCCTACAGGTCCAATTTTATGGCCAACAGCTCCCGATCCTCCAGGCGTAGATTTCGTTCTGCCGAAGAGAAAGTTTTTAGAAAAGAAACCGCATGTAGACCGTTTTGCCTTAGGGCCCTTCTGGTTGTCAGGACCGCCCCTGCTTCCCACGGAAGAGGCATCTACCTCCAGCTGAAGGGTCTCTCAGATCTCAGGAACGACCATAATGGAGCGGAGGAGAAGGCAGGACCTTAATGGGAGAACGCTTCGAACGACGCTTCACGTCAGATGGGGACCATCATCTATGATAAGCTATCTTCCGGGTGAGAGCCACAATGGGAGCCACTACCGTAGAAAAGTGGTGAATAAACTGCGTAGTAGTTGGCGAATCCTAGAAAGCGTTGAATCGCCCGAGACCGACATGGCGCGCCACTTTTTGGATCGCTGATAGTTTCGCAGATCCATCTAAAGACCTCGAACAGAGTCAAATGTACCCCAGGAAAGTGAAGACTGTCCTGTGGAACCCGACACATCTCCAGTTTTGGCATACATCGGTTGTCCCGCAGAGCGGTTGCAGGTGACTTGGCGTACTTTTCTCCGGTGGTTCAGAGGTCAGGGTAAAAAAATCAGAAAAATATCGTCCAGTTATACAATGCCGCAGGTGTACATCAGGTCCCTGAAACACGTCATTGACCAAACTTCCTGGTAAACGCCGGGGCGTTGCATAGCCCCAAAAGGCATCACGAGATATTCCGAATGTCCGTCTCGTGTGTTGAATGCCGTTATTCCATTCGCCCCTTCTCGAATTCTGATGAGGTTGTATAGGCCCCACGTAGATCCCAACTTGGAAAAAACACTCCTAGCCCCCTTGAGACGGTCAAAAACAGCTACCCGAGATCATGAAGAGGGTAGCGTTTATTCACGGTGAACTTGTTTAGACACCCTATAGTCCTATGCATGGACGAGAGAACCATCCCTTCGTCTGCACGAAGAAAAACCTGCTCGGCTGGAGGAGGACTTACGGGATGAATCCTTTCTGCAGATTCTCCAGAATGTAGGCCGACATGGCCTGAACTCCGCACGGACAGTGGGTAGACCCTCCCCCTGCGGAGGTACTGGTTTTCTGGAGGAGGTCAATAGGGCATCGTAAGGCCGAATGTGTTTTGGCAGCGACTCGGCCTCCTTCCTCGGACAGGAATACTTCCCCAAAGAGTCCAGGTACTCTCCGTCCGGCAGGCCAGTGCAAACAGTATTGACCAAGCGGGAGCGGATGAAGTGGTAGCACCGAGCGTGGTACCCTCCAACAGCGGTTCTGGCATTCCGTTCCCAACCAGGACTATTCGCGCCGTCTTTCCAACCGAGTCGTAGGGGCCTTGGCCCTTGAAGCCAGGGAAAGCCCCACTAGGATAGCCGAGGAAGCCCCTGGGGGGGGGGGGGTGGGACGAACGTGGGAGACCTAATCTTCTCTTTATGCAGAGCCCCCACACGGAGAGTACAACCGGCCGGGTTATGTTGAGGGGGGGGGGGGCCCCGGATGGATCAGTGAGGAGCTCCCCCACTGACCGAAAGAGAATGACAGCGGTTCTCCAGGCCGACTACAGGTATGCGTACCCGGGTTTACCAACTAGGCCAAGATGAAAGTTCCCTGCTGATCCCCGAGTCCAGTAAGGCAGAACTCCGGAACGAAGGACCCGCATCAGAAGTCACCTCTACTGGCATCATCAAAGCGTGGAGAGGAGGAAACTGCACCTAGGGCCGCCTCACCCACGTCACCTAGGTGAGAGAGTTTCCCCGGACGCTGAGGACGAAGGGGAACAGGTCTCTGAGGAAGGTGATCGGGCTGGCGCAGTAGAGGCATAGCTTCTTCCTCTGCCCGACTGCGGTTCAGTTCTTGCTCCGATAAGTGAGGCCCGATCCACTTGCATCGGTTCCACCTCTGAGGTTTGGAGGAGGGGGAAAAGGAGAATGCTGGAACACTGGAGCCAGTGGAATCGCCGACGAGGACGAGCCAGAGTCACTATTCCTACAATCTTAGGCGAGCACCTCCTGCCCCTCTCCGCGGAACCTTACACAATACGAGGTAGCTAGATGTAATAATTCGTTTAGGGTGAGGACGGGATGGTCTCTTCTGCCAAAGCTTCTTTACCTGCTGGACAGACCCTTCCTTGAAGGTATGCGCAGAGGGCGGCATTGTTCCATGCGGCTCCCGAAGCCAGGTTAACGGAATTGAACCGCATAGATCACACCACAGAAGACTCGTGCTCTGCCCCTTACGGAGGCACAAGAAGGGCGGTCTCGGCGAGGATGCCGAGCCGCTCCTCGAAGACGGTGCGGAATTCCTGGAGGAAGGTCTGTAGGTCCGCAGATCACACCAGGGTCTCCACTTTCCCAGATGGGGGTGCCCAAGCCAGGGCCATCCCGGAAAGAAGACTCACAACAAAGAGCCACCTTAGACCTCTCCGAGGATAAACTGATCGCAGCCATCAGCTCCACGTGCATTGAGCACTTGAGTAAACGAAACCCCCGGCAGAGCTTGGAATCACCCGGCAAAGCTGGAGGTAGAGGGAGCCGAAGTATGGGTCCCACGGTGGCCCAAGGGGCTTGTAGATGTAGACGGAGCCACAAGATGGGGGGCGGAGACTGCCTGCTGGGAATGCAAGAAGCTGACGCATCATGGCAGAGAGCTGGCCCAACTGCATACCCTGTTGTGCGATTTTGTAGCTGTATTGGCTGGGCAACAATCTTTCGAGAATACCGTGTATTGCTTGGCAGGGGACCACCTTGGCGGGATCCATGGCTGATCTAACTGTAAGGGTCTGGTTAGTGGATCGCCGGACCACCGCAAGCGATGGTAGTTAAGCCACTCCAGGGAACGGAATCTAAATATCCCCCCGGTTTCAACCAGAGCCCACCGCAAAGCGGGATGGACCGTTGCCTGCGGCGTGAGCTACCAGTCATCCCCCCTGCGTGAATTGCTTGCGGTGGCAGCCGAGGTGCATGCGTGGTGCAGAATCTATAGTCCGAGAATCGTAGTCGTGGGCAGGCAGCAGGTCAGGACAGGCGGCAACGGTGTTCCGTCGGTCGTTCGACAGGCTAAGGAAGGACCCGTCAGGCGTCAAGAGGTTCGGAGTCAAGAAACGTAGCTAAGAGGTCATGGTAAACGAAAGGCGAGATACACTTGGGAACCCTTTAGCAAAGGCACGAGGCAACATAGATCCAGCAAGGGAGTGTTAGTGGGACTTACCATAAGTAGGAGAAGCGCCAGGTCAATTACCAATTAACGGGGCGCTGGCCCTTTAAATCACGAGAACGAGCGCGCGCCTTAGGACACAGGTCAACGCAACCCCCGTCCGGCAGAGGACGCGGACGGCACAGGAGCGAGGTTAGGTGAGTCCCTGGCAGTTGCAGCCCCCCGGCTCGTCCCGCGGGCCGGGGAGCAAGGGGTGCCGTGACACCTCCCTTGTACAATTCAGAGGAATTTTTTTAACAGCTATTTTGTACATGCAAGTTTTTTAATACTTTAATTCTAGAAAACACATTTTTAAAAAAGGATGAATCCCACCAGTCTTTGTTTCTTTTTTTTTAATTTGTTTAAATGGGTTGTCTAATAAGGTTGCTAGCTATTTTAAAAGATCTGAAAAAAACAAGTCTTTTTGCAATATGTGTCCATTAACAGTGCCTACCCATTCCCGTTTCTGAAGCACCATCACCCTTGAGCCACTTTGACAATTGTGAAGAAAAATGTCTTTAGAAACAAATTTTTTTATAAAAGGACCTGTAGTATGCTGCATGTCACAGCAAATGCCCCCAAAAATTCAAAACTGACCATGAGCCATTTTACAAATTGTGAAGAAAAAATGTCTGTTAAAACAACTTTTTTTTTTAATAGGCCTGTTATAGCTGAGTCACAGCAAAAAGCCCCCAAAAAACAAACATACCCTTTAGCCATTTGGGCAATTGTAAGAACAAATGTCTTTTGAAAAAAATTTTTTTTTTAATAGGCCTGTAGTATGCTGCTGTCACGCAAAATGCCCCCAAAAATTCAAAACATGATCCTTGAGCCCCTTTGGACAATTGTGAAGAACAAAAGTCTGTTTTAAACAACATTTTTTTTTTTAAAAAGGACCCGTTATATGATGCACAGCAAAAAGACCAAAAGTGAAAAAAACCGTATTGAAAGTATTTCGGATAATTAAAAAGGGATTTTTGGCACCTTTCAATTACTGTGGAACTACACAATTGTGGATTCAAATTTAACGACGGTGGGTTATCAAAAAATTGGACTGGGCAAAAGACAAAAAACACTATCTGTAAATTTTTGGATAATAAAAGGTATTTTTTGGCACCCATCAATTCACTGTGGGGACTACAAATTGCTGTATTCAAATTTAACTGCAAAGGGGATTAAAAACAAAAGCTGGCCTGGCCCAAAATGAAAAAAAAAACGTATCTGAAAAGTTTCTAATCAAGGGATTTTTGGGCCCTTTCAATTCCCTGTGGTGACTACAAAATTGCTGTTTTTCATTTAAGTGCAAAGGGGCCTCCAAAGAACAAAGCTTGGCCCAAAGTGAAAAAAAAACGTATTGTAATTTATTCGGGTAATAAAAGGTTTTTTTTGGCACCCATCAATTTACCGTGGGATACAAAATTGCGTATTCCATTTAAGTGCAAGGTCCTCATGAAAAACTGTATGCCCAAAGTGAAAAAAAAAATATCTGAAATTTATTGGAAATCAAGGTATTTTTTGATTCAAACCTTTGGGTGATCAAAAATTGCTGGATTTAATTTAACTGAAAGGTGGATATATCAAAAAAGGTGGAATGGCAAAAATTGAAATGAACACCCATCTGAAATGTTTGATAATTAAGTGGGGGTTTTGACCTAACAAAGAACGCAGTTACTAAAAAGATTGCCTAATTAAGTTCAGGCTCCCAATATCCAGGAAAATTTAATAAAAAAGTTAAATAATAAAGCTATTGTGCAATGTTACAAAAGTCTTGGGAATTTACCCTACTTTATAGAGTTGTCTGTGTTGCCCCGGGGGGCCCCCCCCCCGCTCCCCCCGGACTTTACGAGGAGATGCCCCTTTTAAAATTCCTACCTAACTACTAAATCTTCCAATCTCTAATCTAACAAGTTGTAAGGATCCAGCTAACAGTAAGTTTCCTGTGAAGAAATGAATAATTTCGTGACTGTTTTTGGCACAGAAGCGCGCAGTCCCCCCCCTTTTTGCTCGGAAAAGCTGAGAGCACTGAGGGGGAAACAGGAAGGGTGTTCTATTAAAAAGAGGTCAGTGATTTTTCCAGCCTATCGCAACCCTAACATCCCAGTCATGACGCGCACAAAACCCTCCCCCGCTCTATTCTGTAAGTGATTTCTGGCCCCAAAATGAAAGGAAACGCCGAAAATGGCGCGATTTAATAGATGATGCAAAGATTTTAACCCAAATTATGCATGATCTAAAAATTCGATAACTAAAACGTGCCCCATTCAACTTTGTCGTTTAAAAATGTCAACACATTAGGGGGCCCAAAAACCCCGAGCCTTGAGCTAAAAAAATCTAACAATGGCCTCACAAATACCCCATCTAAAGGGAAAAGTAACTCCCGAAAGGGGGCCCCCATTCACCCTAGTCTGCGGGAAGTATAAACAAACATACAAAGTAATACCTAAATGCTAAGACAAAAAATCCCTTACTATAACATGGCAAATATAATTTATCCCCCAGTTTTTAAAAAAATTTAAAATATACAAAAAGGAAATACCCCAAGATTGCCAAGTATTACTTTCTGCCCAAAATGTTTCCTTAGATGACATTCCGTGGTATATTCACCTGTGTCTATCACGACGGGGAGTTACTCTATATAGGGTCTCCCATATTTCCTGCTTATTGGTGCCATAATTAAGGATCCCCTGAGGAACCCCTGTGTATCAGAGGGGGGAAACGCATTGGGACACATGGAGTATGGTTCTGTCATCTAAGGACACATTTTGGCAATCATTTGTGGTATTTCCTCTTTTGTATAACTCAATTTATTTAAAACTGAGGGATAAATTATATTTGCCATGTGTATAGTAGTAGTGTCTTAGCAGTTAGGTATATACTATTGTATATTGTATATTTATTTCTTTATTTTTGTTAGCCAATGAACCCCCCCCCAAAAATTTTTTGGGGCAAACAAAATAAAGAAATAAAAATGAATTCATTGAATTCATATTTTTTTTTTTTTTTTTTTTTCGTTATCCCCTATTTTTGTTATTTATATACAATCGGGACAACTTCTGAGTCTTACATTTGATTTTTCCCTGTACAGTTTTATTTAGTTGCATTAGAAAACCCCTAAAGGTCGCTTTCCCCATGGCCCCAAAAAACCGCGCCCCTTTTTAATTAGCCAATCACAAAAGAGCTCGCTCTGCATTTCTTTTCTCCATAGAACTCTATGAGAAGGTAGTAGCCGCTGATTGGGTAAGCAGGACGAGCCCCCCTTCCCCCAATAATCACAGTACTAGAATATTTCCCATAGACGTAATAAATTTTTGGGGCCCTCTTGCTCCTCTCAAAAAAGAGCATCATATTATTTGGGGGATTTATATCTGCCCCTGGGGTCAAACCCCAAACAGCTCTTTTCGCCTTTTTTTATGTATTTTGAATGCCCTCCTTTTCTTTGATTGGTCAATACTACTCCATAGGTTTAAAGGTACTGTGTCCCTTTTTTGATTGGTTGGTTTCTCCCACCCCAAGGAAGCGCTTCAAATTTTAAATTTTGTATTTCCCCCCAATTTACAAATTAACCTTTTGATGTAGCCCGCTCTTTTTTTTGGAAAAGGGTTTTATTTATGTATTTTTAAAAGGTTTTAGTCTTTTTTTAGAGAATGTTTTACACCTTTAAAAAAACCTTTTTTTTGATTTTATCCGGCTTTCCGGGCTAGAGCTGAATTTATTACTTTGGGGATTTTATTATTTTCCCTTTAATTTTAAATGACCCCTTTTTCACTACTTTTATTCCTTTTAGACACTTTGATTTTTCATTTTATTCATTAAATTTATATGAAAGACAACTCTTTTTGCTCTTTATAACATGTTTAATATTTCTCGCTTTTTTTCCGGGCCTGTCTCAATCGGAATACATGTTAGGGCATTTCCCCTTTTGCGCCTAAAATCCCCATGCCCTCACCAATGGCGAGGCGCGGTGGACTTTACACCCCATGTATGGGGGGCACCTAGGGGCCGAAAAACATGAGGCGCAGCTTTGCTTAAATCGGGCGGAAAAAAGTGGGCCCCCAAAACCGGGGGGCGGCGAGATTCATAATGTCCCCTCTTTTTTTTTCAGTATATGGCCCTTTGTGTCCAAATTTTTGAGATAAATATTAAAAGGTTTTAAAAATTTGTAGTTTTAAAGGGCCTTTTTTTTTTGGTTCTTTTCTGGGGAAATAAGGGGTTTTGGGGTTTTGTTTTTTCCAAACCCCTGGAAGATAGGTGGGATCTGTGATTTTTTTAACTATTGGAATTGACCTATTCGGCTATGTCTTCATGGCAATAGTAAAATGCCATCGCGTTCTGTTATAGAATCCGACGGTATTTTACAACCACTTACCGCAGTTTTTAGCGGACATTTTGCGGTTGGTTTTCGGATTTTGGCTGGTTCTTTTTAACCCTAGAAAATGTACTAAATCTGCCATAATTTCAGCGGGTTATAGAACTGGGTTTTTAAATTTTTTTTAGACCGGGCCCTTTTGAAATCTGACAATAGAATATCCGAGCTGCGTAGATTACTCAGATTTTTTATTGAGGTCTATGGGGGAGTGGTTTATAGTCAGAGAGAATATTTAATAAAAAATAAAATTCTGCATATTTTAAAAGGGCCCTTTTGAAATTTTCAATAGTTTTCTGCTTTCGGTTAAAATGGCAAGGGGCCCCTGGCCCTTTTTCACTAGGAAAAGGGAAAATAAATTTTTTAATTATGAAAAATATAGTTGCAAACATAAACAAATGTCAAGCCTAAGGTCAAATATTGTATAAATAACAGTTTAAAGTTTCCCACTATCTGAAATGAATTCTTTGTGCAGCAGATTTACAAAAAGAGAAATGCTTGTGGATGTCAAGTGTTTAATTGTTTATCAATATTTATTACACAATGATAATATTTAATCTGGGGCTTTTAAAAACTCAACACCCTCTTTCCAGGAAAGTTATTGATTGCTTTTTTTCTATTTAGAAGAAATTATAATAATGCAATGATAAATAAAATAGTGGTTTCTGATAAATGATGGCTCTTCTAGTAAAATGTGTCCAGACTACACTGTAAGTGGATAATGCAATTAAACTGCATACTGTCTATTGTCTGGGAGAAGTTATGCAATAGACTTTCATAAAAAAAAACTAGCGATTTGCGGTTAAGATTATCCATAGTTAAGGGGTACATTTAATATTGTTAGCATTCTCATCTCCTGTGATAAGTTTAAAGGGAATTTGTCAGCTAGGCTGCGTCCACATGGCAAATGACAAAATACTTGTTAGATTCAGAATCCAACGAGTATTTGAACAGTTTTTTACATTCGGTTATGTTTTTTTGTCGCACTTTTCATATTCATTTTTTCAATTGTTTTTTGTCAGATGAACAGTGAACACACCAAAAACCAACAAAGTTTTCTGATAATTTTTCATGGTATCCAATTGACTTATAGTAAATTTTCAGCTGTTTTCTGAGTGAAATACAGCAGAAGAATGAACAAGATTTTTTTAAAAAAAACAACATCTTTGAAATCTGACCCCAGAAAATCCAAGCTGTTTATACTACAACTCAGATTCTCTTTTAAGGTCTATGGGGTGGTTTAACAGTTGTTTTTTAACAGTTTTCAAAATCGTAATCTGTGTCAAAAATCCCTTGCCGTCTAGACATACCTTAATACGTCACCTCTCAAAACTGCAGATGAGTAGAACAGTATAAACATACTTCTAATGATGGCTTTGAAGGCTGCATGACCGAGAGAACAAGTCTTTAATGTGTGACCATTGCAAGTGCCCAGAAGGTGGACCTCTTCATGATAAAGGGGTTGTCTCACTACACTGATTCATCTTACCTCAGTCCTGTTTTCTTGGTTTCACTTTTAATTCAGGGGTGTGTTTACTGGCTTGTACCAGGCTGCAGTAGAAGCTAGGTCTGTAGCTATAGCAACCAGTGCTGGCAGCCTATCAGGAGAGATTGAACAGGTCTATAGCTATAGTGAACTGAGGAGCTGATACAGCCCATAGAAGATGGGATATCTAGGAATAGGTAAGACATTATTAATGGACACACATTGCACAGTGAAGTGTTGTTGGAAGATCTTTAACATAAAAAGCAATGTAGTGAGACAACCCCTTTAAAGGTAACCTGTCACATAGGTTATCCTGAGGACAGCACAAGCTAGTGACAGACATGCTGTTTCAAGTGCTTGTCCTTATTTGTGGATACAGCAGTTTCAGATTTTTTAAATCCCCCTGTTCGCCAGAAAAGAGTCTGCTTAATTCATGATTAGGTGATAGCCCTGCCCATTCATGGATAGCCCCACCCATCTGTAACTAGCTCCACCCACCCATCACTGATTGAGCCTTTTGCATTGAATAGGTGCCAACCTGTGACTAAATGGTAGGCGGGACTAGCTGCTGGTAGACGGGGCTAAAACCTACTCATGGATAAGCTCGACTTTTTCCTTGTAGAACAGGTGATAAACTGTAGATTTGAGCACTAAATACACAAAAACTCCAGCATGTTACAGAGTAAGGGAACAGGCTGGAACAGAGGCCTGCATTTGGTTTCGCCCTCAGCAAGGGTGGTATAATCAATGTGACAGGTTCTCTTTAAGTACCAACAGCTCTCAGCACTGAGCACCTCCCCAGCCTTTTCTCTCAGATCTGACATCCACTGACCACAGGTGTCTATTTTACTGCTTTTCCCATTCTCTATAGAGCAGCTTCGGAAGTTCCGAGGGCTTAAAGGTGCTTAAACCTTTAACACCTCCAAAGAAAAATAATATTACGCTTCATTTTTCTCCTCCTTGCCTTCTAAAAGCCATAACGTTTTTATTTTTACACCTACATGACTATGGGGTTTTTATTTTTGAGGACAAGATGTACTTTCTGGTTTTTATTCATTTACCATCGAAAATACTGGGAAACCGCAAAGAATTTTAAAAAGGGGAAAAATTGAAATTTTTTTTTCTTGTGTCTTTTTGGGGAGTTTTGTTTTTGGAGTGTTAATCTTTCGTAAAAATGATGTTTTTCTGTATTCTAAGGTTGATACACCCGCCAAACCAAAAAATGTAGGGTTCCGTTTGTTTTGGGGGTGTAAAAAAATTTCCAACTTTTCTATATTTGAAATTTTTCACTGTGCGCCCTTTTTTGTGATAATAACTTTTTTGTTTCTAACACCTAAGATGCATTGAGGGTGCATTTTTTGCGGGCTGAAGCGTTCTTTTTATTTCAGCAGTTTGGAAAGCTGATACTTTTTTTGATCACTTTTATTCAAAAATTTTATAGGGCATGAAATGACCAAAACAATGCAATTTTGGCGTTTTTTAATTTTTTTTCAATACGGGTTCAGGTAGGATAAATGGGTTTTTTTAATAAAAATCGGACTTTTTCGGACGCGGCGATACTAAAATGTGTAAATTTTTTTTTTATTTATTTCTTTTATTTGAAAAAAAAGGCAAAGGGGGGTGATTTGAACTTTTAATACTTTTTTGTATACTTTTTACTTTTTTTTTTTTTTACTTTAACATTGAGTCCCCCTAAGGTGCTTCACCACTAGGGGCGGCGATCTTTAATACAGCCTAATGCATTGGGTCCAGAAGTGGGGCAAACAAGAATATGGCAGCGATGGAAGCCTTCACAAGGCTCCCAGCTGCCATGTTCACCCATAGGAACCCAGCGATTACACCTCAGGGGCTCCGACCGGAGCGAGGAACGGTGCACAGCTCCGTTTCTCATTAATTTAGACGCCACAGCCATCTTTGCGGCATCTACAGGGTTAAACAGGGCGGGCGGCGGGGCCCCCTCCACGCTGTAACTGCCGGGTGTTAGCTGCAATCAGCCGCTAACACCCGGCGGCGGTATAACAGGATCGCGCTGTGATCCTGCTACACAACTCCTTAACGCCACCAGGATGTAACCATCACATAGGGTGCCACAATTTTGGAGGCGTTTCCTGCAAAACTCCTATGCAGCACTGTTTTTAGACACTGTAACTACTGCATGAATTGTTAGCTGTATTTTCCACTGTTTAATTCCAGATGGGGAAGAGAATGTTTAAAACAACAATTTCCTTTTAAACCCTTTGGCCATGTTCACACGGCTTATTCTGGGATGGACTGGAGCCGTACTGCCCCGCCCCTTATTCAAGACGTATTGCGGGTGGGATCCGTCCCACAATTACGGCTTGTATAAGCCGTGTGAACCGGGCCTTTAGGTACATGGCTATTTTCTTTCAGTTTTTAAATTTTTACTTTTCAGCCATTAAAGATGTAGGAGGGCTTGTTTTAGTGGATTTAGTTATTAAAGGTACAAATACTGTACTTATAACTCATTGATTAAGTTTTAACATATCTTTGGGAGGGTCAGGAGTTGGAACAATAATTCTGGGACTGAGTTTTTCTGTTTATTTTTATGCCGTTAATTCTGTGATATAAATGAAAATGTCCTGAGTGCTTTAATTTCTAGACCAAAATTGAATGTACAGTCTAATATTGTTTTTTATACTTTGCTTCTTTTGCACAATAAAAACATTTCCTAAAAAAACCTTAGGGTCTCATGTATGAAAACTGTCTAGGCCTAATACTATCTTTGTTGCCCATAGCAACCAATCAGAGCTCCTCTTTAATCTTTTCAAAGCACTATATGAAATATGAGGGGCTCTCATTGGTTGCTATGGGCAACAAAAAAAGTCTTAGACCTAGACAGTTTTCATACAGTACATGTCCCCCTAATTGCTATGCCATATTCCAAAAGCTGAAGACTCAAATCTATAAATCTGTCTCTGTGTCAGTAAGAATTGCTTTGTACTGTTTTTCTGAATAGATTTGATGCCTTTTTTCCTGGGAATTTTTTGTGCAGTAGGATGAATTTACAAGACAACGGGGACTCTATATGTTGGCACCAAGCTTGTGTATTTTGGCCAAAATATCAACTAATACTAGTGATACTGGGGAGCATGTGGTGTCAGTATAGTATGGGTGTCACTAATATGCTGAAATCAGTTGGTGCGCCAAAAAATTAATTGTATAAATTGAAACCTTAAAAAAAGTTTGGGTCTATGTACAAATATGTGGTGCTGTTTTTAAGGATGCAAGCCCCTTGGAATACATCCACTTGGGTTTACGGACTTTATTCTGTGCCTCCTCCAGACCTCACTGCTGTTTGGAAAAAAATTCAAAATTAAGTGCACAAAAAAAAGAATATATACAACAGTTATAACAACATCACATCTCCCCTTCTTCTAAATTTAAAAGGTTTTACTACAGAACATAACCCATGAGGTGAGTTGGTGGATTTCGACTCGTTCTTGTCAGATAGCACTGAGATAGCTCGTTATTAGATACAATCTGTGAATTCTCTGAAGCACCTCTTGATGGTGTTGCTGAACCAGATGTATCTGGAGGGATTTCTTCATCATCTATCTCCTCTGCACTTGCTCCATGATCATAGCCACAAAGTTTTTTTAAAATGGGAGACAATTCTTGTGACTTGATGACCTTGGTGTTGAGCAGTAATCTTTGACTTGTGTGACTTGAAATGGTTCATGATATGGGGATGATAATATGTCACTGGGTCTCAGCTTTTTTTAACGACTACCCAGTCTCCCACTTCCAGCTGTTTGTAGCGCTGACTGCCCTTATTCGAATATCTCTCCATCCTTTCTTTTGCAGCAGAATCATTAAGAACCTATGGAGTCTGGGCAGATATTACTGGGAAGTTCAGAAAGTTTGGGGCCGAATTTTTATGATGGGGCTTTACCCCTGTTTTTTTCCGTATTTTTCGCCCCACCCCCGAATCCCGCGGGTGGACGGGGGGGGGGGCCCAGTGTTAGGCGCAGTGTTCCCCCCACTTTCGCTGCCCCCCCGCATGAAGGGGGGGCGTGGGCAGGTTTGTGGGCGCGGGTTGGGCGTTTGGGGGCGGGACGCGGGGGGGCGTTCGTATCCCTCCGAGGCATGTACGAGGGCGGGGTGGGCAAAGTGAAGGGCGCAATGCAGGGGGGCCTCGGCAGCCCCGACAGGCAGGCCTGGTTTATTTTGATCAAATGTTTCCGGCAGGGCAAGTGAAGCAGGATCGGAACATCGGGGAAGAGATAAAGATCGCAAACAAATCTCGGCGCCCCGCTCATGCAGCAGGGGAGTATGTTCCCGAAAAAAATCCCCTTTTTAAAAAAAAAATTTTTAAAATCAAAAAAAATCATTTTTATTTCTTTTTTTTTCGTTTGCACCTTTCTTTTGATCCTTGGCTAACGAAAAAAAAGAAAAAAACATGATTTTATTGATTTAATTTTTTTTTTTTTTTAACCCCTTATTTTTTAAAATTCTTTTTATTTACATATGGGGCCCCAACCCTTCTATAGTGTTATAATTTGATTTCGGCCATTTTTTCCCTTTTTTTAATTTTTCTGTTTTGCTTTTAAAAAACCCATAGGGGTGGGTTCGGGGGGCTCTTTTTTTCCCTTTTTTCCAAAAAAACGGCCCCTTTCTTTTAACTTACCCAAATTTCCAGAGCGCGCTCTGAATTTTTTTCCCATAGAACTTTTAAGGGGAAAGTAGCTGTGCTCCTGTTTGGCTAAAGGGGACAAAGGCCCCCGCCGCTTAAACCAAAATCGGGCTTGTTTCTGCGTTTTTATTTGTTTTTTTGAACGGCCCCGCCTTTGGGAATTTATGATTGGTAAATTTTTCTCCATAGGATTTAAGGGAAAATTTGCTCCTATCGATTGGTCAATTTCCCTCCATAGGTTATAAGGGGGAACTTGTCGCTCCTTTTTTGGATTGGCGGGTTTTATGCCCGACCAAATGAGAATAGCTTAAACAATTTGAATTACTGTTTTTTCCCCGGAAATTTCTCTATTGCAATTTCCCCTAGGTAGTCCCGGGGTTCGGCGAAAAAGCGTTGTCGGGTTTTTAAATTGCTTTATTTTTTTAAAGAAGGGTTCGGTCTTTATTTTGATAATGTTTTACATTTAAAAAAAAAATTTTTTTTTATTAAAAAACTTCATGCCGCCACGGCGCGGGAAAGCCCCGGAGATTTCGAGCGCCCTCTCTCCATAGATTTATAAGGGGGAGAAGTGGGCTCGCGTCGGGATTGGCGGGGGATACCCAAAGCCCCCGCTAGCTCAGCCAATCAGCTCTTTTCTGTTTTTTTACTGTATTTTGAATTATCCCCCCTTGGATTTTAAATTGGGTTTTCTAAACTTCTCATAGACTAGAATGGGTTTTTTGTGCCCCTATTCTGATTGGTAAATAATTCTCCTGGGTTTTTTAAGGGGGTCTCTGTGCTCCTATTTTTTTTTGGGGCTGAGTTTCCCGGAAAGCCCCCGTTAGCTCACCCAAATCACCTTTTTTCAGCCATTTTTACATTTTTTGGGAAAAACTGTCCCGAAGTGGATCGATTGGTTTTTAAACTTCTCATAGGCTAGAAGGGGTCCTGTCGCTCCTTTTTTTTCTGATTGGCTGGCTAGTCGACCCCCCCTAGCTAACCCCAAAATTCCCTTTTCAGCTTTTTTTACTGAAATTTTAAAACTATCCCGCCGTGGATTCTGATTGGTTTTTAAATTCCCCAAAAGGTTTTAATGGTTCCTGTGCCCTATTCTGATTGGCCGGTTTATGCCGCCCAATCAAAATAGCTTTTGAATTTGAATTAGGTTTATTTCCCGGCAATTTCCAATTTCCTAATTCTTAAAATTTGGATATTGGAAAGTGATTTTGTTTTATGTTTTTTTTTTTATTTTTTAGGTTTCAGCTTTTTCCTGAGAAAGTTTTAAAAAACCCTTTTTTAAAGGGATTTTGATTCTTTCTCCCCAACCCACATTGGAATGATTTCTCGTGTTCAGGGCCCGTCTGCATCGGAACTGTTTTTTTGGGGCAGTTTCCCCCCGGGGCTAAGTCCCGCACGGGGGCCATGTCCCCCCCCACTGTGCCCCCCCACCCAAAGGCGAGGCGCAGGGAAAATTTTGGGCCCCATGTACGAGCGCACCCGGCCCCGGAGCCGAATCTTTGGCGCGGGAACCCCACTGCGCCTCGGTCCCCCCCACTGGGGCCCCCCACACCCGGCCCCGGCCCGGTTTGGGCCCTTTTCCCCCCATGTATTTACCCCATTCCTCCCCGGGGTCCCAATCTAGGGCACGCTGCATTTCGCCTTAAATTTCCCCCACTGGCCTAAAACAATGGCGAGGCGGGGGCGGGGCTTTTCATGTTTGTATGAGGCGCCCCGGCCCCGCCCAAAAAATCAAGGGGCGATTCCCCCGGAAAAACTGGCGGAAGGAAAAAGGGGCGCCCCCCCACCCCTTTTGGGTTTTTACTGACGCCCTTTAAAGTGTAAAGGGCCCCGTGAAAAAGCGCAGTTGTGGCGGGTTCCCGTGGTGCAGGGGGGGGGGCTCTGTATTCTAAGCCAATCGGTAAAAATTTTGTTTTAAATCCTTGTGTTTCCCCGGTAGGCCTGGAGTTTTGTTTTATTGATTGCTTGAACTTTTCCCGTTTGCCCTTGGCCCGAGGCCAGGGAAGAAATTATGTTTTTGTGGGTGAAACCCAAGATAAGTTGCAAAAGGGTGAAAGTTGCACTATTGAAAGGTTGGGCCCCTTGTCAACCTTCCCGTTTTAGGGAATTTCCCTAGGCATTTTTTGGTATAACAACTCTTTCAGAAGTGGAAACAGACTCAATGGCGGAAACCCAAGAAAAACCCCTTGACAAAAAGGGGAATAGGAATTTTCTTTCCAAAGTGCAGAAATCAAAAAAATAAAAGCAGTCCATGGACTTTTTTTGGCAAAGGGGTTTACATTTGTAATGGTGCTTTGGGTTTTGGGCAAACCCTTTGTTGCTTGACAAGGGATATATGTTTCAGTAAGAGCTTCCACCTTTTTGTTAGTGTTTTGGACAGAAGAGTGTGTTACCCTGTTTACCAGTTTCACTAGGCCCAAAAGGGTTTCTGGGACTTTTGCAGCTGGAATTTTACAACCCCCACTACCAAAAAAAAGTGCGTTTTTTTTCCCCCCTCTTAAAATTTATTCCTAAATTAAATTTGCCCCCCTTTAAAAAAAAAAAAACATATTTGAACCATTTAAAAAGATAATTATTTAAAATAATAGAAAGTGGGTTTTTTATTGGGGATTTGTTTGCAGGAGAATAATAAACATTGGGGGTGACGCCCCGAATCCCCCGGTGTCTTCAAACCAATTGCCTTTTTTAAATTTGATCGTTTTTGGGGAAGGAATTGGCCCCATTTTGGGGGTTTCCTCGTCAAATTTTGAATAAGTAGGTTTGGGTTCTCCAACTTTGGGGGCTGTTCCATGGGAAAAAGGGGGTTTCCCGTGGTTTTGGGTTGGGTTTTGGAAAAGGGGAAGGGAAGGAAATTTTGGGATTTAGTCTACAAACTTTTGCAAAGTGATTTTGTTTTCCCCAATGTTTTGAAAAGTTTCTCCCCCATTGTTGCAGGCTGCAGTCTGTGTGTGAAGGGGATTGGGCTTCGGTGGTTTTCTAAAGAAGTGGTGCTCTGGAATTCAGTTATGTTCTCTATAAGTTTTGCTTGTTTCTCTGATGCATCATTAATTCGTTCAGTACCCAAAAAAATTTGTAAAGGTTATGGGGGATTTTGAGTGTTTTTCTCCCTTTAAAATTTTATTTAAAAAAAATCCTTGTATGAATTTTTAATTTTCTTGTCGTTTCTGCAAAAATTTTCAGTAAGCTTTCAAGTTGTCTTAAGTGGGCATGATATCATCAAAGTGTATGTTGGGGATTGCTTTTTTACGGGTTAAATTTTTAAAATTTTTAAAATTGTTTTTTTTTATTTGGGGAAAAGAAGTGCTACTTAGTGCGTTTTGGGTTAAAACATAAAGTGTTCCCCTCTTTTTTGGCAGTGTTTTTGAAGATATAATTTGACTTGCCCCCAGATTTGTGTAATTAAATTGCTTTTTTTTCTTGCTTTTGGGGTATGTTATTTTCTTTTTGGAATATCTAAAGCATTTCACCCATTTATTCCCGCATGTGCCAAGTTGCTTGGGGTGGTTTCCTTAAAAAGCAGGAAAAAAAAGGGGAAGCAGGCCTTGGGTGGTGCTAGCTTTTCCCGTTTGTACACCCTTTTTCTGCATTTTCTGAAATACTTTTGCTGTTTTTTTTAATCTCGTTTGCCGTTGTGTTGTTTTTATTGGGATGCAAAATACCCGGGAAAAAGGGCCCGGGATATATACCGTTTATAATCGGGGTATAAGCCGCCCCAGTATTAAACCGAGGCACCCACTTTTGCCACAAAAAAAAACCCGGGAAAGCTTATTTTATCAGTATAAGCCTTGGGTGGAAAAGCAGGGTACGGGAGAATTTTTTTTAAAAAAAAATAGATACCCAAATTAAAAAATTTCATAGGGGTTTAAAGTCCCCCCTAGGCAGGTTATAGGAGGTATAGGTTGTTTTAGGCAGGTTTAGGGCTCTTTTCCCCATAGGAAAGGTTATAGGCAGGTAATTGCCCCCATTGGCAAAATAATAGGCAGGGGATGGGGCAAATAGGCAAGTTATAGGCGGTACAGATCCCCCCAGGCAAAGGTTTTTTTTTAGGAAAGGGATAGGTGTTATAGGGAGGGATGTCCCCCCCAAAGGAAAGGGTTTTAGGCAGGTTTTAGGTCCCCCCAGGTAGGTTATAGGGGGTTTTAGGCGTTATAGGCAGGATAATCCCCCCAGGCAGGTTTAGGTCCCCCCAGGTAGGTTATAGGCAGGTATTAGTCCCCCTAGGTAGGTTATATGAGGTATATCCCCTTGGTTGGTTTTTAGGCAAGTTTTTAGTCCCCCCGGTAGTTTTAGGCAGGTTTTTGTCCCCTAGGTTTGGTTATTGGCAGGTATCGTCCCCCCAGGTTGGGTTTTAGGGAGGTTAGGGGGTATAGGTTTGTTTTAGCCAGGTATAGGCCCCACTAGGCAGGCTCTAGGCAGGTATAGGCAGGGTATAGGCAGGCATAGTCAGCGTTTTAAAACAAATAAAACCACTTACCTGACTCCTCGCTGCTCCGTCTCTCTCGCCGCTCCGCCTCCTCGCTGTCCGGCCTCCCGCGCGCTCTCCTCTGTCTTCTCGGCACAGGCGGCTGATGTCATCAGGCGTGCGCACGCAGCGTGATGACACACGCTGCCTGTGCCGGAAACTCCGGACAGCGCGGAGTCTGCGGCCCCCGGAGTCCACTGCGGAGCAGGGAGCGCTTGCTCTCTGCTCCGCAGTGGTATCTATTCACTTGTATGCGCTCCAGAGGAGTCGCATACAAGTGAAGAGATAGCCGACAGCGCACGGGCCATCGCAGTGCCCGGACACTGTCGGCGGTACTCGGCGTTCAGTTATATGCGCTCCCTGAGGAACCGCATATAACTGAAGCATCCCTGTTGGCGCACGGGCCATCGCAGCGCCCGAGCGCCGACAGTGACTCGAGTATAAGCCGAGGGGGGATTTTTCAGCACATTTTTTGTGCTGAAAAACTCGGCTTATACTCGAGTATATACGGTAACTTTCTGGATCAGAACACTTTATTCTGTGCCTCCTCCATAGCTTTCTGTCTATCATCTGATTCTTCCAAGTTAACTCCTCCTCCCTTAATACCTCGTTGCTGCTAGGCAGACAAATCACAATACGTGCACAACAAAGAATACATGCAACAGTATAACAACCTCACACTATATTTATGCTAATACTAAAAATATAAGCTTATGAACAGTGGATGAGTGAGTGGTCGTGGACTGGTATTTATGCACTTGCTCAAATTTCAGCAGGTTTGTACTAAGCCTTTCTGCACTCTGGTGGTGAACTGTGTTGTAAACTCTTTGCATTTATCTATGTGTAGATATAATACTAAGCAGCCACTCTGTAGCAGAAAATATAGCCTTTTCATGCTGTAGCACAGATATTTAGCTCCTATTCGATACCGTTATATTGCCTTTTTCAAAAAAAAACAACAGCCCATCTTTTCAAAATCGTGAAAAAAAATATTAAAGGGAGTTATACGGGTTTACAGTGGTGGGGGCAAAAGTAAAGTAATTGGGACACTAGGGTTGAGGGAGCCATATGTATTACTTCAGAATACACGCCACATTATGTTACATTTTTCGCACTAGGGCCTACAAGCTTCTGAGCTTGCATGCATATTAAAGTTTTGACATTAAAATATGCATAAGTTGTACGTGGTTATGGCATTTTTACATTGTTACATTGTTACATAGTTAGTACAGTTGAAAAAAGACACATGTCCATGAAGTTCAACCAAGGGTGGGGAAAATGTGGATGAGGGGAAGGAGAGAAGGAGTTTTTAAGCCTAGTTTCCCCCTACTATGAATGTTTTTAAAACCCCAAAGGAAAGAACCAATTGCTCTAAGAATGATTTCATTTCTGATCCTGGTTCCATCGGACGGTTTTAGAATTTTTACAGTACTACGTTTTAAAAATTTTTTTCTAGTTTCGGGTAATATCTAACCTTTCTTAAATTTGGAACAGTTCCTGCTGTGACCACCCCTCAGGAGTTTTTCCACAGTTTTTACAGTTCTTACAGTGAAGAACACTTTTCTCCTCTGGAGACTAAATCTTTTTTTCTCTAGCCAAAGGGAATGTCCCTTTGTCTTTTGGGGGGGCTTTACATGAAATAATTTTTCCCCATACTTTTTGTAGGGACCATTTTTATACTTATATAAATTAATCATGTCTCCCCGGAGCCGTCTTTTTTCAAGGCTAAATAAGTTCAATTCTACTAATCTCTTCTCATAATTAAGATACTCCATCCTCCGTATGTTTGGTTACTCGTCTTTGCACTCTCTCTATCTCCATTACATCTTTTCTATAAATTGGAGCCCTGAACTGAGCAGCAAATTCCAAGTGAGGCCGCACCAATACTTTATACAGCAGTAATATTACATTCTTGTCCCGCGAATCAATGCCTCTTTTAATACATACAAATATCTTGCTCGCTTTAGAGGCAACTGAATGACATTGCATGCTGTTCTATAGTCTGTGATCTACAAGAATACCCAGATCTTTCTCAAGAAGTTATTCTCTCAGTTTTTTTCCCTCTAGGACATATATCTGCAGATTATTAGTACCAAGATACAGAACTTTACATTTATCCACATTGAATCTCATTTGCCAAATAGATGCCCAAGCACTCAGTGTGTCCAGGTCTGCTTGCAATTTATGAGCATCTTCCATAGATTGCGCTACACTACATATCTTGGTGTCATCTTCAAAAATAGAAACAATGCTATTAATCCCCTCCACTAGATCATTAATAAATACATTAAATAAAAGATGACCCAGTACTGAGCCCTGGGACACACCACTCATAACCGGGGACCACTCGGGGTAGGAGTCATTTACCACCACTCTCTGAGTACTTTCTGATAGTCAGTTTTTAATCCAATTACACACAATTTTTTCCTACCCAAAGGATTTTAATTTACCCAATAAATGCTTATGAGGGACAGTTTCAAGCACCTTTGCAAAGTCTGAAAACACTATATCCACAGCCGCCCTGCTAACTGGGCAAGACTTGGAGCCTTTTTTGAAGATGGGAACTTCATTTGCCTTGCGCCAGTCTCCTGGCACTATACCAGTCACCAGAGAATCTCTAAATATCATCTACAGGAGAACACTGATACCCGAGCTGAGCTCTTTAAGAACTCTTGGGTGTAAGCCATCTGGGCCTGGAACCTTGTTCACATTCAATGTATTTAACTTGGCTTGGACCATTTCTACACTCAGCCGATTTATTATATTAGTTGGTGCATTAAAAGTACTAGAACCACTTATCTTCGCACTGGGTCCGCCCCCATCAGCTCTATCACTGCAGCTATTAGTACTTACTCCACCTACATCTGTATGGGGCCCGCCCAGATCAGATACTTTCTGCTCTAACTTATATTTTTAACCCCTTAAAGACCCAGCCAGTTTTGGCCTTCCTGACAACCAAATTTTTTAAATCTCACATGTGTCACTTTATTTCAAGAAAATTTGCAATATATATATTTATTTATATTGCAAATATATATATTTTCAATATATATATATATATATATATATTTTAGGGACCAGTCCAATTCTGTCATGGCTTTGAGGGGCCTGTATTTTACATATCCTCATAAATGGCTTCATCTAAGAAACTAAACCCCTTAAAGTATTTACAACAGTGTTTAGGAAGTTAGTTAACTCTTTAGGTATTTCACAAAAAATTAAAGCAAAGTGGAGGTGAAATTTCAGAATTTAACTTTATTTTGCAGATTTTCAATTTTCATCCATTATTCACTGGAACACGGTAGATATGACCAGGGAAATGCAACATAATATTGATTCCCCAGATTCTGCTGTTTCCAGAAATATCCTATATGTGGCCCTAATGCACTATTTGGCTCAACCACAAGCCTCAGAGTAAGAGGAGCACCTACTGGACTTTGGGGTCTCATTTTCAATATGAATTTATTTAGGTGCCAAAAAAAACACCCCATATTGGAAACTATACCCCTTAAGGAATATATCCAGGGTGCAGTGACTATATCGACCCCACAGGTGTTTCACAATTTTTTTTAACATTAGGCTGTGAAAATTAAAAATTATAATTTTTTCAACAATCTGCAATTTTAGCTTAAAATGTTTAATTTTTACAAGGAATCCTGGTAAAAAGCCCTCAAATTTTGTTATAGAATTTCTTCCAAGTTCGGCAGCACCCTATATGGGGGTGTAAACTGCTATTTGGGCACATAACAGGGCGTACAGGGGAGGGAGCGCTATTTGGCTTTTGGAACACAGATTTTGGTGTATGCCATGTCACATTTGTAAAGCCCACAAAGTACCAGAACAGATGAAGACTTCCAGAAGTCGCACCATTTTGGATTCAACACCTCTCATGAATCTCATCTAGGGGTGTATTGTGCATTTTGGGCGTTCCATAGTTTTTTTTATTATTGGGCCATGAAAACAGGGAGGAGGGGGATGCAATTCCACCATTGCATTTTGGGCTTCAATTTTACAGCATTCGCCATGCTGTATAAATTACATCATAACTTTACTATGGTGATCAGTACAATTACAATCATACAAATTTTATATAGGTTTTTATGTTTTATTACTTTTACACAATAGAAATGCGTTTATTAAAAACTGCGCTTTTATTTCGTCATAGTCTGAGAGCCATAACTTTTTTATTTTGCTGTGCACAGAGCTGTATAGGGGCTTGTTGTTTGCGGGATGAGTTGACATTCTTATTAGTATCATTATTGGGTTCATATGACGCTTTGACCACTTTTTTATTAAGGTTTTTGTGAGGCTTTTTGAACAAAATACAACAATATGGTTTTTGTTTTTTTTTTATTTTTTAAGCGGTACTGCGCATTTTAAAAAATGATTGATTTACTCAACGGTTGACCCGATTACAGGATTCCCAATTTGTTTTTTTTTATGTTTTACTGCTTTTCTGATAAAAAAACTTTTTTTTAAAAAGGAAAAAACACGTTTTTTGATTGCATAGTCTGGAGCCTTTTTTTTTTATTTTTCTATTACGGATTTGTGTGGGGTTTGTTTTTTGGGGTTTGAGTTGACGTTTTTTTGGTATCATTTTTGGGGGGAACAAAGGGTTTATGGCTTTTTATTTTGAAGTGCTTTAAAGAAGGGTTTTTATTGTTTTTAAAACAATATTATGCATCGCTATTATGAGGCCATAGTTTTTTTTTTCCATGTACAAAAACGGGTTTTTTAATTTGGACCTTGGGGCTTTTAAAATTATTTTTTGATCGCTTTTTTTCATTTTTGGCTGTGGGAGGGAACAACCCCACTTTCTGTGTTTTTTTTTTTTATAGCTATTCCTTGGGGGTTTTTAACATGACAGATTTATAGGGTGGGGTTTACAAAAGGGGCAATCCCCAAATTGTGTACTTTATTTTTTTTGATCTTTCTGGGATGATTGCCATTTGTAAAGGGGAAAAGAGTGGTTCACGTGTTTTTATTTTATTTTTCGTGTTTTGTTTTATGTTTTTTTACTTTTTCCCTTTTTTTTTTCTCTTTTTCTAATTGGGAAAATCACTTTTAAAAACGGAAATCAATACAAGCTTTTTGCTGTGTACGGTTTCTCCCCGAACTGTCATCACGATCCCGGGGCCCATGCCCAGGCATGCTGGGCATGGCGACGTCACAGACAGCCCGGAAGGCTGCTGCGCCGACAGAGACACAGGAGGGCTTTAAACTTTGTCTTGCTTAGGATTCGACCTCCTTTTCACTTCTCCACCCCCGAAAAAGTTTTCCCCTCTGTCAATTTACCCTGCAATATTGTTATTAAGTCATATGTGGTGGTGATACAGTTTTTTGCGTCATTTTTCTTTTTGGGGTCTTCACTAACAGGTAGCAGGTATTTGATGTTTTAAAATGCATGTGGTGGGGGGGTTTTGGTTTGGATAGGGGTTTTAATTTTTTGTATTCAGCAGTACTTTGATTTGTGGGCTATTCATAACAGCTAGCAGGTTTTGACATTTAAATACTGTGGTGGTGGTAGTGGTTATGGCAGTGGGATTTTAAGTCCTAGTGGTAGTGATGATTTAAAATTCAATATCCCGTACCTGTCAGTTAATGCCCGACAAAAAAAAAGTGACTTCACAATGTACTATCCCCATTTCTGTACGTTAAACCCCCATTCCATTAAAAATTCCCCACCACTGCATATTAAAACCCCAAATTTCCCTGTTTGCTGTCAGTGAATAGCTATACAAACCATATTACCACAATCCCTAATATTCTCTTTTTTCCCCCTTCCTCCTGCGTATTTCTTCGTCCCTTTTTTTTTCATTAAATAAAATTTGGGCTATGCACAGTCAGTGTTTTTTTTTAACAGCATTTAATTTTCATGGGTACAAAACCCCTGCGGGAACACACTATTAAGATGAACAGGGGAAAGAAATTTAAATTCCAAACCTGATGAGACCATGAAGGCAAGGGACTTTTTGACACCTGAATATGAAAAAAATGAAAAAGCACTCTAAACCCCTTTTTTTTTGGCAGGAGGTAACGGGGAAGCAGAGTTTTAAAAGGGGTGTTTAGTGTGGGGAAAAGCAGATTATAAGGGTTGTTATTGGGTGGGGAGTGAATCTAGAAGTAAAGGATTGTTATTGCCCAGACCTTCATAGTGAACTGTCAGGGGAGAGGAGCGAAGCACCTGTTTCCAAAACTCAGGGGGAGTGGAGGAAGCAATAGAACACGACCCAAGAGGTGACAACGATTATGGGCCTGGCCATAGAGACCCTTGACACCCAATCACGCCCCGGGGGTGACCCCTGACCAGAGATTAAAAACAAATACATGCACCCAATCAAGAAGGGGGGTGGGGCCCCAACCCAATTTGAAGAAAAGATTAGAAAACCCAAAAATGGGAAACGTGCTATACAAAATGATTTGCCTATTTAAAAAACCTTTGCAAAATTGCTTATTTTTTAATGCCCCTTATTGAGATATTAATTTGTAGTAAAAAAAACCCCCTTAACTCGAAATGGTGGATCCCTGTGGGGGAACCCAAAATATAAATTCCCTTATCTACAGTTTGAGTTTATTACAGAATATATGACAGGCAATGCTGTGCTACTTGAAGCAAAGTATACTAATAAAAATAATCTTCTTGGGCTTCCAAACTGACTGGTTGAACTTAATGGTCTTTTGTATTTGCCAGCTTCCATGACAATTCAATTTTTAAATTTGTGTAGAAATTCCCTTTTTTTTTATTTATTGTAAGATGGTTTTTCTTGAGATTGAAGGGGTTGTAGAGTTTTACCCAGTTGAACATGTTAGTCAATGGGGTATTTTATAGATAAAGAAGAAAAAATGTAAAAATAGAGAAAACCATTTTTTCTTAAACGCATTTTTTTCTCTATCTTGAGGAAGGCAAACAGCCCCTTCTGAATACTTTAAAAAAATCTGGCAGTTAATGTATACAGTGACAGAATTCTTTTAAAATCTTGTTTCACCTTTTTTGCAGTCAATAAAGATACATTTGTAAAGGAAAAGAAGCCCCTTGTGAACACCTATGAACAGGGAACTTCTAATATTGAAATACTGTATGATTAAGACAGGGTATTACTATATGAATATCACATCCCTAATAGATGTATTAATCACTAAACTCCTGATTTTTAAAATTTTGGCTCTCAGCATTTATTTTAAAACATTTATTTACAAAAATTTTACAAATACTAAAGTCCTGTGGCTTTAATTGAACAAACCTCCAAATTTTGGGTGACGTAACTTGTTCAGAGTGGTTCAGTGCTTAAGAGTAGATTAAGATTAGAAAAAAACTGATAAACATCTCAAAGGAGGAGATTTGTGCAGAATAGGTATATCTGAGATGTTTATTAGTTTCAGCATCTTAAGGAAAATATCTTCCCAAGCCGTATGCCCTATTTGTGAGCGCATAGGAGTTCACTCTTTGTAGCTTCTCTCCCATTAAAGTAAGTAAAGACACACACAGAAATACTCATATAATATATATACAATAATATTCTGTAGACTTTCCAATATATAAAATGTGCCTTACAAACTGTTTGAGTCCTATTATATACATTCACATGAATTTAGGGATGCCTGACTTTAGTTAATGGGATTCCCATTTCATAAATTTAGTGAGTGTAAAAGACTGACTTTTCGGGCAGGGAAATAATTCTTAAAACCCAGTTTATTTGTACATGGAATAGATGCATGCCCACTTTTAATTGCTTCATAAACTGTGTTATCATTGCACATATGTGTGTATGAACTCATAAGAAATAGACTCTAGTGGTAGATGATTGGCTCCAAAGTTATCCCCAGGTGGGTTGACTTCACTAGACTTTTGGGACCTATCATTGAATCAAAGCCCAGACCCACTGGAGACACTCTGAAACTCTATTAGTTCAACGTAGACCTTTTCCATTGTACTTGCCAGTGTAAATGGTGACAAATTGTCCTGACTGGCATAGGTCCCCCTTGATTCTCCGGTCTAACATTCACAGTATAGGGGCCACCATGCTGTCTCATTTGTTTAAACACAGTACTATATATAACACACAAAGTACATTCCATTCCATATATATATATATATATATATATATATATTACATATAATATATTATATATAGATACGCTGAGTGTGTGTGTATATATATAAATACATAATATATATTTATAATATTAATTTATTATTTATTTATAATATTATATAGACAGAGCAACAGAGACACACAAACCACTCACACACACTTATATATAAAGTTTTTTATACTATATATTATTTATATATATATATATTATATTTTACATATATATATTATATATATATATTTATTTATTTATTTTTTTGTTATTCCACAGACAGTAAACATTAATCATTAATCCATGCGTTCAATTTACATAAAAATGTACATGAATTTAAAAACACTATGGGCGACATATCCCATTAGGGCTACACCAAAAACTGTTGACGCCCCTTTTCTCTATTTAATTGAACTGTAGTACATGAAAAACTAGGGGCGCATTTTATGCCAAGGGCCCACGAGCTTATTGAAATTTGACACTAAGTAGGTTGCACAAATATGCATAGCAATGATATGCTCAGGCGCCTAGATTAGGCGCATCATTAATACTTTTACAAGGTATACCACAAGCCAGATTTTTTGGGTCTGGTTTCATTCATTCAGAGCGCATATACGTTATTTTAATGTGCCGTAACAAAATGGCTGAAAAGTAGCCTCTTTTGAACACTTGATCGCCCTTTATGTATACATTGAGTATTCTCAGTGTCTTATATATTTTTTAATGGGACTAAAAGGCCTCAAGGTAGCAAAAACTCTTTTTTTTATAGAAAGTGAAGTGATGTGCAATCTCCAGTATTCACACACCTTTTAGGATGTCTGAGTGTGTGTGTAGTTCATTTCTCCTTTTCGTCTGTGTTAAGTCATTCTGCCACGTGTCTCCCTCTTCACACAGCTTTCTCCTCCAGTCCATTAGCTCTTGTAATGCAGCACTCTCGTTCTCAGACATCCTTAACTGATGAATAGCCTGGAAGTTAGAAGAATCTAGATATAAACATTTCATTTTAATTGGTATTAAACAGTTTTATATTTCAGATGGTCACAATAAACAGAAAAAGTTGGTCATGATCTAACAAATATTTTAATATCAGAGCATTTAGCTTTAGATACAGTGCAATTGCACAATGCAATTTACCATGTGTACGTTGGGCTGGTATATTGATTGAAACAGTATATTTTAAAAGCAGCACAAGAGAATTCCAATACATTTTAATAGATCTTTTTTTGAGGCGGGGGGAGAGTAGTAGATAGGGTTTAAGGGTCCTGGTTTTTGCTCCATTACATTAATACAGACAATTAAAGTGATATATTTAATTAGTCAAATTATCAAAAGCTTAATAGCAAAGTATTGACATAAAATGTAACTTTTAAGGAAGTCCTCAAAAAGACATTTATCTACAATAAACATCTAAATAAAATTGTTTTATCAATAAAGATTGACAGTTTATTGATTTTTCAAATGTTAGCAGGGTCAGTAAGAGATATTTTGTTTTTGTTCATGAAAATCTGGAAGTATTATATGGTACATTTGCATTTTAGAAGATTTACAAAAAAAGTAAGCCCACAAAATATATTGTACTCATGAGGGCCCTGAAACCCTGTAGTGTTTGAAAAAAATAGTTTTAATTAATCCAAATTAATTGTTGGAAGAGCCCCACAGGTCTTAGTGTACATATTGTACAATATTCTAAGTTCTTTTGCTAATGAATTTTTATGTAATAGCCTAGAGTACAGAGGGAAACACCATGACTCCAGTTAGTTTAATATAATTATATTATATTGTACTTCTGCCAACTGGAAAAATATATGCATATACAAAACTGATTCTTTAACCCTTAAATATGCTTTGGCTACCTGTAAATCATTAAAATCGGCCTGAAAGGAAAATGACTTTTTCTGGGACAGTTTTTGTACAGGCTGTTAAAGACTACCGGTAACACATAGTTTCGGCTTTAAGGACAACAATTTATTCAGATTTTTCTATTTTCCTGGCCACACTTGTGTCTTTTTTCTTTTTTGCTTTATTTCCGCTTCACTTCGTGTCTCTCAGGGCTTCCCAATGTTCAGTGTTGGACCTCCTCCTTTTTATTCTAACAATCCCAGATAAGCAGACTATCATCACATTTGACTTTTAGTACCATCTTTATACCTAAAACAACCAAAATATAAGCATCAGGACATTTTTCCCGCTCTCGTTAAAAACACTAATGAGTGTCTGTCGGTTGTATCTAATGTCATGTCCCCTCTACATGTCAAAGTTAATCTTTCTAAAACCTAGGTCCTGTTTCCACCATTACATTCTTCACCTACAGGTAAAATTGCTGTCTCTATTGTTTAACATAACCATCATCATTGGCTATCAAGCCCAACGTGTAAGAGTTAAACTTGATTTAAAGAGTTGTACCATGAATTACATTTACCCTTCTATTTCCACCCAAACTGATAAAATTTTGTGTTACATGTACCTTAATCGTTGGGGGGGGGTTTCTACTTTTTATTCCTTCAAAGCTCTTACATGTGGACCAGGATGTGTATGGAGCAGAAGCAGTGGTCAATTATGTTGCACTGAGGCTCCTTCAAAGCCGAGTGGACCATGAAAAAGATAGCTAAGTTTGGCTATCTCTGTCGCTTTCATAGAATTTTAATAGAGCAACAGTGTGCATGTTTGACCACTGCTCCATTCAAATTTTTTCTCACTGCTTGAGCACAGTGAGGAAGGACAGGGAGTTGGGTACACTGTTCAAGTGATTATGGGGGTCCTTCTAGCGATCAGACATTTATCACCTATCCTGTGAATAGGTGAAATATATTTCTAGGTACATTGACTGAAATCTACCCTTGTTCTTCATGTCCAAGCCATTACTAAATCGTGTTGTCTTCAGTTAAAAAATATTTTTAGTTTTCCTACTTACCTCACTACTGATATTGCTTAATAGAAATATAGGTCCTAATTTGTTGTCCCTTTAACTGCTTTAACTAATTACTAATGGGATTCCATTAAACAAACTGACTTTTCTTCAATCCATTGTCATTATTATTTACTTTAAACCGCGGCACATTTGAGGTGGGGGTACAATAATATTACATTAAGAGTAAAAAAAAAACGGAATGGCAAACATTAAGGGGCGGACGACCTCGTTGTATGTTTTGCCAGCCCAAAGCGCCATTTTTTGGCGCACAAGATTAATGTAGAATACGCCTGAATCTATGAACCCGGTCTATTGCCAGTCATAAATCAGGTGCATTCTAGCGCAAAAATGAAACTTCTTGCTCAGGTAAAGTGATCTACCTGTTCCAGTAGTAATGCACCTGGATTTGCCATACTAAAGCTATAAATGTGTAGCTTCGCACGGTTCTAGTGTGACACACCTCCAGCACACCCTCTCTGTAATGCACCTGATATTGGAGTGTGCCCGATTAAAAACATAGCGAACAGGGATGCACAAGTTCTTGGGCTGAAAAGACGCCAGACTTCTGGCACAGCCCCGTTCATACATGTCACCCTAAATGACTAACAACTGGTTAGAGAGGAAGAGAAGACCATGCCTGTAAAGGCATACGATATGAAAGGAAGGAGGAAAGAGAAAGAAGATGAGGGGCAGACACATTTGTAAGGTGGAGTAATGGTAGTGGGGTTATTATAGGTTGCATGTTCTCCTGAAGAGATGGGTTTTCAGGTTGGTTTTGAAACTAGTGAGGGTGGAGGAGAGTCGGATGTGTTGTGATAGTGAGTTACAGAGTATGAGGGATGCATGGGAGAAGTCTCAGCGAGGGTTGTGTGAGAAGCTGATAAGAGGAGAGCAGAGAAAAAGGTACTGTGAAGAGCAGAGTGATAGGAGGAATCTGGAGATTAAGGCAGAGAGTGATGGAGGGGAGAGGTTATGAGGAGCCTTGCGGGTCATTGGAATTGAATTCACTGGGCAAAAAGTAGCCAGTGAAGGGATTGGCAGATATCCTTGCAAGAGACCTCCAGAACGGGCTAGGTTGCAAGTTACTGGGACCAACGCGTTTTGGGTCACATGACCCTTACTCATGGTGAATGGCCACAGAGAAAGATGTTGCAGTAGTCTAGGCGGAAAATGACACAGGAATCATGACATGACAAGGGATCATGAAGGCAACAGCTAGGCAGTTCTTTGTCTAGCAGCTATATAGAAACCCCTGCAGAATTAGATTGAAAACTTTTTTATTGGTCTACAGAGCTCTCCACAATGATCCCCCATTATATATGTATGCCTATCCTATCTTGGTTTACTAGCCCATGCCTGCTTTTCCTTCAGCCAGCCACCTGCAACTTTCATTACATCCTTTTGCTTTCATCTTCAGGACTTCTGCATCAATTCTGGGATACTTGCTGCTGCAAACCTTTAGACTTGTTCCTAACATTCTCAGTTGTGCTTTGAAAACTCACCTTTTTAAATAAGTGTATATCACAGAACCATAGTCCATTGTCAGTATACAACCAGATCAAAAATATTTCTACTCCATGATGTCCTCAACTAGTCTCCTGAAGTAATTGGCATCATGTACCTATATTGTACTACTTCTTTTAATCCACTTAAATTGTAAGCTTTTTAAGCAAGGTCCTTTCTTTCTTTTGTCTCATTATATGTATGAATTACCTGTCATTTTACTTGTGTATTATCTCCCAAATTGTAAAGCACTGCAGAATATACTGGCATTATAGAATCCAAAATTAAGCATAGGGGCAAGACTTGGGCTATTAGTGACACTGGCAATAGTAAGCCCACTTACCTGTTGGAGCCAGGGGCGTAACTAGAGAAGTCAGGGCCTCAAAGCAAACTTTTGGATGGGGCCCCCTACCCCCCCTTTGCCCACCTCCCTGATCACGAACATTTACCAGCACATGCAGTTACTAGATAATTCAAGGGGCAAATACCTCACCATACATATTACCATCATACTGCTACCAAACAAATCCCACTATAGCAAGACCAACATTACCAATAACGCTATTACATAGGAACCTGATTATACCACCAGAACAAGACCACAAAGTGACTGAAAAATAACCCTACACTATTACTGATCAGTACACAAAGACCAATAGTACCGCCATATAGTGACCATATAGTGGTATATACTAGTGTACACAGGCTCTGCAGACTGTATATTACCTCCATACAGTGACCATATAGTGGTAGACACCAGTGTACACAGGCTGTGCAGACTGTATATAACCACCATACAGTGCGCATATAGTGGTATATAACAGTGTAGACAGACTCTGCAGACTGTATATTTTCTTCATACAGTGACCATATAGTGGTAGATTACAGTGTTCACAGGCTCTGCAGACTGTATATTACCTCATACATTGACCATATGTAGTGCTAGTGAAATATGTGACTATTTGATGTCATAATTTCCATTTGTATATTAAACTAATTATAATTCCAGTGTTGTATCACAAGTTATAATCCCACAGGCTTGCATACCTCTGTGTATTTCTCAAGCCTACAGACTTCACTTAATTTATGACCTAAGGGGGCCGCATCGTCTGGTTTCGGAGTGATTCTGTATTTTCTTATCTTAGTCTCAGGGAGCTGGCCCCTCCATGATACAAGATGAGGTAATACAAAAGAACTTTGTATTCTAAGTGGACACAATACGTAGGTTGTGTCTGCCAGTTTTTTTGTTTAAGACATATAAGAACCAGAGAGGCTTTGGTGAAATTAGAAGCTCTTGTACCCAGTGCTGAGGACGCTCTCGCTGGTGTTGAGTGAAAGTCCCTCCTGGAGTTCCCTGTTTTCGCCATTTAGCTTCTCAATGGTTGAAGTTATAAAAACAGGTGATGTTGTAAGCTCTGAGGTGAAGTTTGTAAGTATTTAACCTTTGTAAATACATATTTAGCAAAACTGTACCCAATGTCCCACTATTTTCTGTAACCAGTTTATTCTCTTACTTATATTTTATATTTGATCATAATTGATTGATTGCTATGTTAAATAAAATTGCGTTGCATCCTGAGTGACTGGCCTTCGTTTAAGCTGTATCTAGAACCTGTATTGAAAAACTTTGGCAAAACATAATTTGGCCCTGCGAGCAGTGTACAGCAGAAGACTTAAAAGTGCATTTTAGCAAAATTCTAACCTCAAAATTAAATTTTTAGCAAAATTCCAAAAATCCGGAATTTTAAGATCTCTGTCCAATAATCTAGAAAATAGTGTGAAATTGTGTAAAACATGTTAATTGTTGGGAATTGTTAGTTCTAGCTGCTCTAGAGGATCTGCTAGTTGAGTGTGTTTCCAGTTAACATGCACAAACAAAGAAAAGTAGCTCAAATGATTCCGGCCACGTAAGGGTAATACTGCAGGATCCGTGATTAGAGTCTCTGCTCCCAGTGTTCCGCCGGCAAAGCGGTATACAAACAACAACCTCCGGACATCCGCTTGGAAACAAGTCGAGGCTTGAGATGCATGTAAGTCCTGAACTCCGGAGCAGTTAAAACAACAAGATTGTTGTTTTAACTGCTCCGGAGTTCGGGACTTACATGCGGCTCAAGCCTCGACTTGGTTCCAAGTGGATGTCCGGAGGTGGTTGTGTGTTTCCAGTTAGACGGATCAGGAGTGTAGCTAGGACATAATGTTTTGCTTGCAAATGTTAAAGGAGAGTTTAGAGGAGAAGACTTGTGAGCAGGGGTTGCTGGAAGCTACAGTACAACTGACTGCCTTGTGGACCTGCTTTAGTGATGTTGAAAAAATTGAATTGAGTGATAAAATTTCCAAGTTTTTAGTTTGTGCCATAGAAGCAGACATGGAAATCCCTAAAGAAGCATTTATGCTATCTATCATACATAAAAAAAAAAACTTTGAGATTCTTAGTTCACACGTTTTGATCAAAAAATGTTTAAGCCACCCACGGCTTACAACATGATCTCAAGGCGGGTGGTCCTACGCTATCTTTACCTCTCAATAGAGCTAAATCCAGACTTCTCATCGGGTCAACCGACCTCCATTATCCAGAGAGAAAAAAATAACAAAACACCAACCTTGCAAGCTGCACTGATCTAACAGCCTGTGAAAGTGGGCGGGGTGCAAGAAACCAAAATGGAGGCATCCCTTCCTCCCTATATAGATTAAAAGCAATATATGCCAAATACAACGTATAGTTCTGCACAAAAAAACATTCCTGAAAAAACAGTCTGAAGAACATTGAACACTAAGCCTTAGATACACAGAGAGCCTTCAAGGAGATGAATAGCATTCATTTTACTGAACTCACAGGAACATAAACAAAGTTATTCATACTTTGTCGCTGGGATGACCCCTATAAATACTGCTTTTGCTTCTGGTGACTTTTTTCTTTGATTATGCACAGTCTTTACATACCTTATGGTCTGTGTACTCCCTACTTGTTTAGTCCCTGTCCCCCATTATGTCTGTGCACTATGACTTCTGCTGTATAACAGTGCAGTCAGCAGAAAACAGTGGCTGAGCTGTGGTGTGCATTCAGTGCCAAGTGCCATGACAGTTGATAGAATGACAGAGACCTAAAAAGATGCTTCCTTGACGTAAAGGGAAGAACACACTACAGACCCAAACTAAGGATGCAGGGGAATGTAAGGAGGAAGGGGGTGCTCCATATACAGTAAGTGAGTGGAAGAGAAGTAGCAATGCAGTATGTGGTGTCCCTAGATACAAGTGGCATGAAATATAGTGACAGTCTGTCTTGCTAAGAGTGCAAGTTAGGCCTGAGTGAGATGTGTCACTAGACTCCAGGCAGAGGTTAAATATATGCTGTACAGCTGGGTCTGAATGTAGCTGTAGTTAAGCAAGCTTGTGGTCTAAAGGCAACAGCCAGAAAAACTAAATAGCCTAAGTCATGCTGTTCAGCAAGGCTCAGAGCAGCCTTTATGAGACAAGCCAGTAGGTAGGGATGGTACAGACACTATATGAGCCACTACCATGGGTTCAGCAATCACCCATAATCTCTACTTTGTTCTGGCAGATAGTTACTGAGAAAACAATAAAGATCTGCACAGTAACCAGATGACATTAAATATACCAATCTGTTCACTGCAATTATAGCCATTTGAACCTGTAAATAACAGCATTAAACCGAAAATAGGAATGCTAGGCGCTGAGACAGGAGCATGGACATGAACACACTTCTTTTTAAGATGCTTGTATTATATTGAAATCTAGATTACCTGCTTCACTGATTTAACAACTATATTTTTATATTAAGCCTAATTACATTTCAGTACCAGCGTTTTATGAATTTTCTTTTCAGCAAAGGACCATTAATATAATAATCACATCGTTGTGATTGTAAAATTTCAATAAAGAATATTTTAATAAACAAATTGTATATCCCAAACACTCAAAATGCAATAATGCATGTCTGCTAGTTAAAAATTATATACATCTTTACACTAAAAGATGAAAAGACTGGACACATACATGTGCAGAAGTTTCCCATTGCTATGGATTAAACAAGCCATATGTTGTTAATCATGCTAAGATCCTATAATTAGTGCTGGTTCTGTTACATTAATTTGGCAGGTTTAAAATAAACATCAGGGAAACAACTCTATGGAGAGTTGCTGAAAGCATTAAAGAATGTTCCTGAAGATAGATGGTGGTATTCTAGACTATCATTAAGGCTGTAAATAAAATAAATGTTTTATTAAGAATTGTGGCAAGAAAGTGTGAACATTTTTTTTTACTAAAACTATGCCTTGTATCCTCCTTCACACTGTGCCTCATGAATTCAAAATGAATATTAGTGCTGTGAATACATGAGTTTGTGACTGTGGGTTGGGTCAATTTACAGCTAATTGCTGGGCTGTACTTGGTCTTGACATTGTTTTAAGTTGCAAGTCCAGGTGCAGCAGAGTGATTAGTAGTAGATTTCAAATGCTACCCACAGCCACTAAGGTTATGTTCACACGGCATAAATGCGGGGCGTAATTACGCTGGGACTTCGGGAGCTTGCGCCAACTCCCATGGGGTAGAGGGGCCGGTATTCGCTGCTAGTAATTGAAATGTCACTTATCTCCCCTCATGGCGTATTGTGAGAGCAGAGAGAGGAGGCGTAATCCATAGTTCTAAATGAGAACTGTGAATTACCGTAATGACTGGGACATATCTCGCCCTGTTTTGAGTGCAGTACGCCGCGAAAAATGGGCCGAAATAGGTCCCATTTTAAGCCATGTGAACATAGCCTAAGGGTGCTTTCACATGGTGCATTGTGTTTTTTTAAGCATTTTTTATATGTTTTTGATGCGTTTTTGTGCAGCAATGTACAGCATTAATTGCTGTGATTTCCTGAACAAAACCCGCGTCAAAAAAGCGTAAAAAACGTGTAAAAATGCACCATGTTAAAGCACCCTAACACACATATAATAGAAGCCTTAGGATTTGTTCATATCGGGGAGATCTGCTGAGGATTTTGGTGTGCATTTTTGTCTGCATATTTTGCCTTCTCCTATCATCATCCACTAAAATCCACCACTAATCCACAACAAAATCTGCAGCAGATCCAACTCGTGAATTGAATTTGCAGTGGATAACAGTAGCAACCATGTGAATGGTATTCCATGCCCATTTGGCAGAAATTTTCTCTGCTGAAATTAACCTGCAATGCAGATTTTTATTTCTACAACATTTCCGTTATTACTGTGGATTGTACCCCATTGAACTAAAATCTGCACCAAAATCCACATTACTTGTTGCAGATTTTTTACATGCAGATTTACCTGCAGGTTTGCTGTGAAAAGATAATGTAGCAAATCCATTCCCTAAGCACTCACTATGCAATGGTTTCTCCCATCTGGCTGTTTCACAGAGCCTGCTGTTCACAGCCAGCTTCAGGATTTAATTTCCTGTTTAGGATGTGAGTGGGTCTAGAGCAGCAACATTTCAGTTCTGCTTTTCCTAGCTGAACATGATGAGGAATATTAATGAGCTCTAAAAGGGTAAAAGTTTGTCAGTAAGATTGATTTAAAAAAAAGCTAAGGTGCTGCTGATAAGACACATCAGAGAGTGATGTCACCATCCTGGCCAAAGTTGCTAAACAAGCTTGTATAAACAATTAGGAGATAAGAACTGCTCTAACTTGGAACAGCAATGTATTTGGTAATAATCTTTATTGACCTTTACCTACAACATTTAAAACTAATCAATGAGGAGGGCGTACCCTTTTAAGGTTTTCAGGCTATTATATAATCAAGGATGTTTCCATTCGCTAACAAAATGCAACTGTCTTAAAGGTGATGAGTTAAAACTTAACATGAGGAGGGTATTTTTCATCATACAATAATGTATCTTTATTTACATGACACTGTACAAAATGTGCAGTGAACCACTGCAAAAATTCACATACATCTTTCATAGCATAACATGAACTTGTATTGTGTAAAACAGATAGCTGACAGGTTGATGTAGTTTAATGAATGTCACATGTCTAAGCCAAAAACAATACAATTCCATATATCTGCAGACTATGGGTCAATCTTAACATACCTGGCTGCTGGAATGTTCCTTGTTTCTTGGTATGGAACAGTTTGCTCCATTACCTCGATATTTGCAATTCAGCTCTTCACCAGACAGACCTAAAATGCATAAAAATAAGTTCTACATTTGAAACAAATTGAATAAGACAGCCTATTTAATATCTGAGATAAAAACGTCAATAATGAGTACAGTACAAGGTTGGTAATTATTTCTTAATTGTCTATGTACAAAATGTCTGTGGCAGGCTCAGTATTGGATCCTCATTTATTCAATTTATTTATTAATGATATAGGGAAGAGAATTATTAGCTCTGTTTCTACTTTTGCAGATGACACCAAGCTATGTAGTGTAGTACAATCTATGGAAGATGTTAATAAATTCTAAGCAGACCTGGATACACTGAGTATTTGGGCATCCACTTGGCCAATGAGGCTCAATGTGAATAAATGTAAAGTTCTGCATCTGCGTGCAGGCACCATATGTTCTAAGAGTGAAAAACTGGGAGAATCGCTTGTTAAGAAGGATCTGGGTGTACTTTTAGATCATAAATTACAAAACATCATGCAAGTCAATCAGCTGCCTCTGAGGACAGAAGGATATTGGCGTGTATTAAAGGAGTTGTCTCATTAATAGCTTTCAGCCTCTGTCTGTGAATGGGAGTTGAATTGAGGGGCGTGCTAGCTTCTCTCCCTCTTCCCCCCTCCCTCTTCCCCCCTCCCCTCAGCACACAGGCAGCTATCCGCCCTTAACTTCTATACTGCCGGGGGAGGGGTGAGGGGTTTGATGCCAAGGTTAACCCTGTGTGTGCCTGCCTAGAGAGGTCTATGATTGCTAATAGCAGAACAGAGGGGGCTGCAAGTGTTCCTATTTCCCCTGCTTAGCTTACATATCTCCACATCTCCAGCAAACAACAAACAAACCTCTCAGAACAGAGGCAGGGAAGCTGCAAAGTGTTACTCAGATGTGTCCCTAGTACAGCACAGCATGAACTGTTAACAAATTTTATAGTATTTTTTATAGTTACAGCTCCACAGGGCATCATGATTATAGTAACAAACAGGTCACTGCTGTCACTCTATTGATCAGCCTAAAACTCTGCTCAATCTGTGTAGAGAGCAGGAGGAAGCAGGCCAAAACACAGGGTTAATCCAGGCAGCACAGACATAGAAGCCAGAGTCCTCCCTCCTCCTCCCTCCACTACATAAGCATTCTGTGCGGGAGGGGCTCTCTGCTCCGACCTTTCTTCAAAGGTGATGAGTCATTCAGACCTGACAGCCAGTAAGATAAGGATCAACAGGTCGGCTGCTATAGAAATTTGAGAAGCTTTATGTATAATACAACAGGCTAGCTCAAAATCAGTAGGGCATTTGTAATGAACATATATTGCAAAGCTGCTTGTTTTTTAAAGATCTTTTAATTAAAACCCAATCATTGTAGCGAGACAACCCCTTTAGGTGTATAAATGGCCTCTACAAAAAGTATGGTGAAAAGCTATTTCATGTAAAGCCCCCTCAAAAAACAAGGGGACATTCCTTTAGTCTAGAGGGAAAAAAAGGATCTCCAGAAGAGAAAAGCCTTCTTTACCATGAAAACAGTGAAGCTGTGGAATAGCCACCTCAGGAGCTGGTCACAACAGGAACAGTTGAAGGTTTCAGGCTTAAACCACATAGCCCTATAAAACATCTAAATTCAGTCTGATGACATTTTTGGGATTAGGAATGAAATGTTTCTTTAGGGCAGATTGGTTAATTCCAAAGTCTTCATCGGTAGAGGAAAGGAATCTTAAAAATTCGCTATCCCCCTCCCTTCATCCACATCTTTCCTCACCCTTGGTTGAACTTGATGGAATTATGTCTTTTTTCATTTGTAATTGTGTGTACAGACCCACAAAAAAGATTAAACTAGTATGCGAGCTAACTTCCAATACGCCAGAAAAATTTATAAGTGAGACATATGGAAAGTCAAACTAAATAATAAAATATAACTTTTATTACACTTAGTTAAAAAGTGTGAAAATAATTTTTCCACACTCAGAGACAAAATTAGAAACAAGATTACTGTATAGCCATCTCAAACACAGGATAATTATAACCTGTTAGGTATTTACAAGGGTGCAATATAGGGAATAGCGATAGCAAACAAAGAGAGGGAATAGGTGAGGCCAATCTTAAATTGTAAGATTGTAGATTGTAAGCCCTCGCGGGTAGGGTCCTCTCTCCCTCTATCGTGCCAATTGTCATTCATCACTTATAATTGTACTCTTTTGACTTATGTTATATATGTAACCCCCTTGAATGTACAGCGCCCTGGAATCAATGGCGTTTTAAAATAAATAATAATAAATGATGCTTCACATCCTATACAGACCCTATTATGGATCCTATCTACCTAGTGCTACCTATTATATAGGGAACCAACGTCCTGATAAGGACGACCACGTCCAGAACCTTATCCCTATCCAAATTTCCCTATAACACCCTAATGCTAACAGCCGTCAAACGGTCACATCAAAAAGTGATGTAAAGAAAAAAACTTACATACACGTATACAATTCCCACCTCACGTAGGGTCCCAACATGTTTTGGTACCTATTTTACCTCATCCGGGGACAGAAATCAGTAGGCTAAATAGATGGCAGGCAAGGAGCGTATGGCTCACAGCATGGCATTCAGTAATCTTGTTTCTAATTTTGGCTCTGTTGAGTGTGGAAAAATTATTTTCACACTTTTTAACTAAGTGTAATAAAAGTTTGCCTTTCTATATTTCTCATTTATAAATTTTTTCATTCGTACTAATTATGTAACTGTGTAAGCACACAGAATGAATGAGGGCCAAGTTGTACAGTTTAGAAGCTGCCTATAATATCCAAATTTATGGCACCTTGTGATTGTCACAACATAGTAAATTCTGTCATGCTAAAGCACAAAAATACACTGCCCATACTACCTTTGTATCATGTGCAAATTCAGTTTCTAGAAGACTTCGTTTACCAAATACGGCTTCATTTATAACAATGTATTATGTGATGTTTGGGATATGTTTATTGCATTTATAGGGCTAACTTATCCACAGCTATTTGGGAACTAGTTACTATGAAAGAAATTAATATTTTCATGTAATTCTATATAAAGAATCCACGTGATATAAACTTTTGTTTTGTTAAGGTTTAAGAATTGTTATTTTTGTAACAAAGAAGGTCATTTTATTATTTTTTAGTAAACCTGATGACCCTGTTCCTAGAAACCAGTTCAGCTTTATCCTTGCTGACTTTTTCTTCTACGGTAATAACATGATTTTTTAAAATGTTGTGTAAGGAAGGTCTATGCTGGTAATGTTTAATCCACAAGGTAAACTATGGTAATTTTAGCTCTGCCAGTCACACTACTTTGCTTTTTTGGCTCAAGGATGTTGACCCATAAAAGCTAAACTAATGTGTAAAATATTGCATAAGTAGTGACGAACACACAACTGAGCACACAGGTTGCTGATGAATTTTTTTTAGAAATGACTACTCTGGTAGCATGGTTATAAAACACTTGTTAAAACGAAAGAAATCTTTAGCCCACTGTAGCTTCATATTTAAAATTGAGAAATGTATTTTTCATAGTCTCAATCAAAATAATAACATTCTAGTGCAATAACAGCATTAGATATTTAATTCCATTCACATGTGTTCTATAGATTGCTATGCATGTTGTAATAGCAAAAATAGAAAAGCCATTATGAAACCTGGAACTATTTATAGATGGGAACTGTTGCAGATGCTGTCCAATGGCATATGTTAATCATAGAAAATGTATGAGAAGGGTGCCAATTAGCATGATTAACTATCTTTTCCACCTCCGTATATCTGTACTATGAAGCAGAAGTCTATATATGTCTGAATTCATCTTCATCAATAAACATCAGTGATCAAGTTCCATTAGCAAATATACATACCCATGCCATGATGCTGCCTTTATTATGTTTGATAGAGGATTTGCTATACTTCAGATCATGACTGAGCCCTTTTTTCTGTTCTCTTCCGATCATTCTGGTAAAAGATCAGCTTCATTTCATCTGCCCAAATAATTTTGTTCCACAGCTCAATCCGGCCTTTCAATTTTTTATTGTTACAAGTGGTTGCATCTGGAGATAAACCCTTGGTATTCACATTCATGAAGGCATCTCTTGATTATACAGAAATTATGCCTACCTCTTTAAGGAAGTACTTGACTTTGCTAGTTTCCAAGGAAAGTATTATGGCATCACCTACTTTATTTGATATCAGTGATCTTCAAGGTCCTAAATTGAGCACTTTGCCCCTTATTTAAATTCCATTATTTCTAAAACTCTTTCAGAATTTCATCAATAGTTGCCTTAGGGTGCTGTCACACAGCGCAGTTTTGGTGCAGTTTTAACTGTGCTCCAATTAAACTGCCTTTATTACCAGCAAGCTTCTTTTAGTTGTCTCAGTAGTTCAGAAAGGTGTTTCAAGTAAGTAATCAATTACTGTGTGTGAAGTCTTGTGGATTACAAACACACTAATTAATCCATCACTTTCCAAACAGTTTAGATAAGAGCAAAAAGCTTGCTGGTAATAAAGACAGTTTAATTGGAGCACAAAACTGCACCAAAACTGCACTGTGTGAAAGCCCCCTAAGGTTGAAAAATAACAAAGGTCCCTCAAATCCAATCTATGATCGTAACTGGAAACTCACCACCAGACTTGCTATTTTAAGTTTTGGATACGTTTTATATAAAGCCCATTTTTTGGGAAGTGAGTGCCTTGATCCTATGTGCCCTAGTATTGAACTATGATCATGGAGTGTTTATTCCAATTGAGGCAAGTGCCAAATGCCACGTTAGGGGGAAAGTTCCTTTCTAACTCCCATTATGACAATAAGAATAAATTTGTGGATTAGAAACACATCTCCAGAAATCTAGTACAAATAATAGGTGATATAATTAAATTACTTTCAAGATAGGAATCAAGGCCCCTCTTGAACTTGTTCAAGTAAACAACCATTACAACCTTGTGTGGGATAGAGATCCATAATTTTACTGCTTAAAGTTAATAATTCACAGATAATAAAATCTTTCCCTATAGACATTTATATAGGATACCATCTTAGGCTATGTCCACACAGCACAATAAAAAGGTCGGACTTTTGGCAGTTTTAGTATCTTGGAACTGCTGAACATCTGACCGTTTTTCCAATCCATAGACCTTAATAGAAAAAAATGACCTGTAGTCTAAACACATCGTTGTTTTTTTTTTAAGCTCGTTTTCTGGCGCCGGCATATTATACAGCATGTTGTATAATCCACCGTCGTTTTGCATTTTGTCATCGGTTTCCCATACAATCAACTGTATTGGCTGACGGCAATACTGATACTGTGTAGATCCAGCCTTACAATGGTTACAGGCCTAGATGTAAAAAGATAATTGCACAGATCTCTGTTCTGTCAATTCATGCATCGGGACATTATAATGTAATAAGCCCATAATCAGCTTTTTTTCCTAGACTGAATAACTCTAAACTTAGTAATCAGTCTTGGTACTGCAAACTTCACATTTGCCTGATAATCTGCTATGACATATGCTGTCACTGCTCGCTGAAGTAAAATTTAGGGCAGCATGTATGAATGTTGGCATGTAAACAACAAATTTCATGCGCATTATACTGGCATATAATGCACCTGATTTATGAACCCGTTCTACAGTGGGTCATAAACTAGGTGCATTCTAGCGAATGTTACCACATTTCTGGCTCAAGTAAATCACTTTGAAAGTGGTATACATGTTGCAGCAGTAATGCACCTAGAAATGCTGTAGCGAAGCTATAAATCTATTGCTTCGCTACGGTTCTAGTGCTCCCCGCCTCCAGTAGACCCTCCGAAATCAGGCGCATACAAAGTGCCACGGGCGATATGTAATGCGCCTGATAATGGCATGCAGGATATTTAAACATGTAGCGAACAGGGATGCGCCTGATATCGGGCTGAAAAGACGCCAGATATTTGCCGCAGCCCCGTTCATACGTCTAACAATTTCCCTAATTCTTTTACAGTAACAGTTTTACCCAGTGTTAAACTTTTAGCACATAATTAATACATATACATACTTTGTAATACAAAAACATCCAGCTCTCCTAAATCCCTCTGCTGTATTGTACTGTTCTTTTTCTTATTGAGCACTTTGCATAGTTTAGTATAATCTGTGCAAATATAAAAATGTAACTGTTGGCCATGTACAAGGAAAGTAATAAACATATTAAAATAAATTAGGCCCAAAACAGACACCTCTGCTTATTATGGCCCAATCTGAGTGTGTACCATTAAAAAACACCCTTTATCACCAATTTTTAATCAACTTGTAAATTAGCAGTACAAGCAAAAAAGAAACTTTGTAATATATTTTATAACAGAAAAAAATCTTCCTTCTTTACCCTCCTTTTTTTTCCCCTTCTGCTTTCTTATCTGTTTACTCATTTATAAATCAATAAGGCTATGTCTCCATTACACGTTTTTTTTTTCTGCTCGTTTTTGTTGTAGGAACATGTTGCCAAAAATAACTGAGCAGGGCAGAAAATTTACTGTTGGAGTCTATGTAAGGCGCTGGACTTTTTTGGTGCATTTTTGCAGAAATCCATAACAATCGAATTTGCTTTCCTGCAAAAAAGTGTATAAAAAACGGGTAAAAACATGCAAAAAATGGGAAGTTTTTTCAGCAGCTTTTGACAGGCAGTAGACAAAAAAAACTCAGTTTTATGAATGTTTTTAGGACACAGCAAATGTTAAAATGGCGTCCAAAATCCGATGGCATTTTAACATCGCCATACCACGGTTTTTGCACAAAAGCCGACGATGGTTTTCAGGTTTCCTGCGGGTCCAGTACATTGACTGTACGGGAATCCGACGGAAGATAGAACATGTTCTTTATTCCTGCAATGGGCTGGTGGTTTAGTAATCCTACAGTAGAAAATCTGTGCTGTGTAGGCTACCGCACAGATTTTATATTGAGGTCTGTGGGCACTGGGTTACAGTTGGATTTTGTGGATTCTAAATATTGAATCCGCTTACATCCTGAGCTCTGTAGACCTAGTCTAAGTACCCTGTGCTTTTTTGATGGATTAATTAAATAGATCCATGAAACATATAAAATTGTATACAGTACATCCTTTTAACTGATCCATTTTCTTTTCTAAAAGATAAAGGGCGACATTTTCCAACACGCCAACGCCAGTAAGCTTATCATTACAAGTATATGAAATGCACCTAACAGATACTTGTAAAATGTGAAATGCACCTAACACCTATACACTTGTAATGATGTGCTATGTGCCTCAATAGGCACATTTCATTATGGAGGCACACAGTGCATTATTTTTAGGCGGATTATGTTTACTATGCAAGGTATACCTGACGCCAGATTTTTGATAGGGTTCGGACTTTCTGGAGCACTTTACACTTATGTAATGCGCTTAAAAACTGACATAGCTCTGACAATTTTCGGACATCTCGCCCCAAAGTGAATTTTTTTTTCTTCTTCAACTGGATTCAAACATAACACTATGAAAACATATTGAAGTATTTAACATTAAATTTGGATACATGTAACTTACATTACAAAAAAAACTACTGCAAGTTATATAGTTTTTGTCCTGCAGCCTATATTCTTATGTACTAAGAAAGGTACTCAAACATGGTAAGCCAGTAGGAAACACTTGAAGCGTGTATCCATTAAAGTCTAAACATATACACCGATTAACCTCTTCCTGCAAAGCTCGATACATTTACGACACTGTCAGGATGCAGTTTCCATAATATTGTAATTTAATGGTCGGGGATGGCAGGGGCCTCTGCGGGGGCCCCACACCATTATAGTGGGTGTTGGTTTAAACATATGCTTTACGGGCCCCAAAAACTATTAGGTCTTTTTTTGGTTGGGTTACTTTGGCAGCTTAGGCCTAACAAAGGCCAGCAGCTCTGTTTTGTATGTGAGGCTACTAGGCCATGCGTAAGGCAGGACCTAATGGGCTGCCTGTTAGTTTTAAATAATTCATTGCAATACAGAAGCAATACAGTGCATTATTGAAGCAATCAAATGATCACGTGGCCAAGAAAAAAATAAACAGAATTGATATTGCCTTTCTATAATAATCGTAATAAAAAGAAAACTAAAAAAGCTAGAGTTGCTTTTTTTTTTGCTCCTTCTTGCACAAACTAAAATAAAAAAGTAATGTAACACAATACAGTACAAGTAAGAACCACAAGCTCTGATAAATCTATGTCCAGAAAAAAATTGAAATATTATGAGTTTAGGGGGGGTTCACACGGCTTATTCCCCACGGATTTGTGCCCGAATTGACCACAAATCCCCGTGAATAAGGGGCGGGCGGGCGGACGCGGGGGGCGCCGGGCCCGGGCCCCAAAACAATGTTTTTGTTTACGGCCGTCCCGCCGAAAATAAGGCTTTAAAATTTTTCTCCCCCCGGCGGTTCCCAAAAGGGGGGGGTGGAAGGGGGACGGATTCCCATGTTCCAATGAAGCAGTGGATTAACCGAAAATTTGGCCGGGGTTTGGCCCGACTGAACGCAAAGGGCGCCAAGGGGCGCCAATACCAGCAAATTCCTTTTGAAGAGTTTTAAGAGTACAGCGGACAACCGAAGAACCTAAAATTTAAATTTAAAGTGTTTGTAAAATAAATGTTGACAAGCAGAAAATATATTTGACCTGCAACAAAGTTAACATATCAAAATATTAAATAAAAAAATTACTGAATTTAGGGGGACGGGAACGATGACCCACATTTGGTGGATGCGCAAAAGGCCATCAGCCATTCGGGAAAGTTTTCGATTTGATTAAAAGATAACGGGTGTATCTAAAAACTCCCCACAGTTGCTTTGCTCTCATCTACTTTAAGCATAAGATCTTTTGAAGGGAACCTTTAAATATTTCTGTGAAGCAGCTAAGTAAACTGATTCCCAAAAGTGGCGTTCGACACAGATCCCACAATGGCTGATATGGTTCGGGAAAAATTCTATACTTGCAGCGTTGGGAAATAAGGGCGGGTTGTGAACAGACATTGGATCGATTTGTGAGAGTTGGGTATTGGGTGTTATTCAACGGGGTCTGTGGCGTTTAAGAGGGGGGTGTGGACCACGGTCTAGGTTCGGGGACTGGGGATCGACCTGGCTTACGCCTCCTGATGGGAAATGGATTGTTTTCTCCTTTGGGATTGGACTATGCTACCTCACTAACGGCGGATTGATGTGCCGGAGCTCCACTCGGCTGACAACTTAACAAAAGTCCCATTGATAATCTAAATGTATTAATACCTCTGGTTGCGTTTTTCTTTTATTTGTTGTCACTGTTCTATATAAGCAGAGTTTCAACAGTATCTACATCCATTTCCATCGGCATGCTATGACGTTTCTCAGGGAACAACCCCATTAGTGCACTACTGACGTACTTGGCGCGATCCTGAGGACATTTAAGTATCTTAACCTCAACCGAAAGACATATTGATGTCTTTTGTATGCTGATAAACCTTATGTTCAAAGGGAATGATATTTCCAATGGCATTACGTTTGTCACCTTGTGCTTTGGTTTAATAAGTTCTTTAAAAAAAAAAAAAAAATTACTGAATTCTTTATTTTTTTCCAAAAAAAGTTAAAGCTATTCAACACCTCACCTTAACATGACGCTGTTAAAAAATACGTCATCTTGGAAAAACAAGTCCTCATATTATTATGTCAATTTAGAGAAATAAAAAGGTACAGCTTTTAGAAAACATTGTCCTTAAGGCTAACCCATGTCCTTAAGAACTATAATATGTGACTTTTAGGTGAAGCAGTAATTTACTGCAGCTTTTTAAAAGACGCTTCCTCAATGGCCATTTATAAAATATAAACTATTTCATTTGAATATGTAGTTTTTAGAAATATTCTAATATTAAGACATCGCCATCTTAGACTACACTGACTATAAGCACCAGTTATAATAAATGTGAAAACTATATGCCAATTACAATAAGAAATAGTAGAAGAATTAAAAACAACATTTACCCCCACTGAACAGACATTCATATCAATATAAAGCCTTCTTCTAGGGCCCCGGCATCAGTGATTCATCTGCCGGTTTCTAGGAATGGCACCTAGATAAGATGTCTTATCACAGAAGTAAAGTTTCCATGTGTTTAAAAGTTCATTGATGTGCGTCAACACAGATAAGTGACTTTAAGTCAGAGCCAATACAGTTTGGAAAGATAAATTAAACCGTTGATTACATTCTGAAAAGTTTCCTTTGCGTACACTTGTGTAAACACTTTGCTATCACTATCACAAGTATGTACATATAGAAACTTTTGTGAAATGCTATGTATCAATGTATGTATGTCATCTATGACATACTCAGTTTAATAGATTGAATTCATAAGTGTATCAGGTAACCTACAAGTGTCCTCCTTGACTCCACAAATGGGATTATTTACATTACAATAGTTTACTTTATAATATCCCTGACTAATAAAACTGACATCTTAGTTGATTTTTAAAAAAAATAAAGAACAGATAATGATTTATAGTAACTTTATACAAACTTAGATGTGATATTCTATAAGGTTTTAGTGACAACCTTCTCATGACTATTGTATAAACTCCATTATTATTATTATTTTTACAAAGTACAATGGAAACAATAATTGGCTAACAACTGGTACAGAGGGAGAGAAGACCCTGTCTGCGAAGGCTTACATTCTAGAAGGAAGGAGGATTGAGACAGAAGGTAAGGATCAGTAGTGGAAACAGGGTTATTGTAGGTTATAGGCTATCCTGAAGAGATGGATTTTCAGTTTGCTTTTGAAAACAGTGAAGGTGGAGGAGAGTCTGATGTGTTGGGGCAGTGAGTTCCAAAGTGTGGGGGGGAGCACAGGAGAAATCTTGGAGATGGTTGTATAAGGAGCTGACAAGAGGAGAGCAGAGAAAAAAAAGTCCTGAGGAGTGAAGATTGCTTGAGGGAAGGTATCTGGAGGCCAAGAAGTATGGGGGGAACAGGTTATGAAAAGCCTTGTATGTCATGGTTACTAACTTGAACTGAATTCACTGGGCAGTAGGTAGGTAGTGAAGAGATTGGCAGAGAGGAGAGGCAGAGACTGATTTCCGTTTTCTCCACTTTTAGTTTTAGGAGGTGGAAGGAGAAGAAGGATGGTATGGATAATAGCCTGGGATCCTGGAGAGTACAAAGTTAACATCTGTGCCAGAGATTTAAAGTTGAATGTCGACAGCATACAAGTGGTACTGAAAGCCATGTGACGCTATGATCTGACCCAGGCCAAGAGGGTAGATGGAGAAGACTAAAGGATCCAGAACTGACCACTTGGGGACACCAATAGAGAGAGGGTTAAAGGTGAAAGTGGGGCAAGAGTGAGAGAACGTCCAATCAGTGACGTACGAGGGATCCAGGAAAAGGCCAAGTCTGTTATGCCAAGGGATTGAGAAGATTTGTAGCAGGAGGGAGGGGTTAACAGTGTCAAAGGCCACTATGAGTCTACAAGGAGAATACAGAGTAGTGATGTGAGAATTTTGCACATACTAGGTCATTAGTGACTTTGACAGTTTCAGTAGAGTGGTAAGATCAGAAGCCAGATTGCATCGGGTCTAGAAAAAGGTTGGATGAGAGATTGGAAGACAGTTCAAGATAGACGTGATGTTCACGACGTTTTGAGGAAATGGAAGCAGAAAGATGGGACGATACTTGGACAGAGAGGAGGGGTCAAGAGATGGTTTCTTAGGGATGGATGGGATAGTAGCATGTTTAAAGGAGGAAGGGAAGATGTCAGAGGTTAACGATAGGTTGAAGAGATGGGAGAGGGCTGGGATAATAGCAGTACTAACGCATGGGATGAAGCAGGATAGCGTTGGGTCAAGATTACAGATAGGTTGGATTTGGAGAGTAGAGCGGAAATCTAGTCTTAAGTAACAAAGGAGAAGCAGGTTAAGAGAGAAGAGCATTGTGCAGGTAAAGAGGTGGGTGGTGGTGACTGTGGATTGATGCTTTCTCTGATGAAGATGATCTTGTTTAAGAAGTGAGTGGCAAAATTATCTGCTGAGATAAGGGAAACGGACCGGCAAATGGAAAAGAAAGTTGAAGGTGTTGAATAGTTGTCTAGGGTTGTGGGACAGAGAAGATATGACACTGGTAGGTATTCCTGTTTGGCAGAAATTAGTGCAGACTTAAAGTTGAGGAGTGTTTGTCTGAATGTAGCAAGGTTGTTGGTGGATTGGGTTTTCTTCCAGTGGTATTCAGCAACTTTGGAAGCCCACATCAGCTTTTTAATCAGATCGGTGTGCCAGGGTTGCCTATTGATTTTGCAGATTCTGTTATGCATGAGGGGAGGCAATTAAATAGAGAGTGGAGTTGATTGTGTTGATGTAGAAATCTGTGGTTGCATCTATATAATCAAGTTAAGATATAGTAGAGAGAGGTGCAAGAGAGTCAGAGAGAGTGTGAGTGTTAAGACATTGAAGGATCCTATGGGAAAATATTAGGTTCAGAACAGGAGGGGCAAATGCAGAGGAGAGCGTGGACAAGTTAACCAGATTGTGGTCAGATGGGGAGAAAAGAATTTCAGATGTTATGGGGCAGAGGTGGGTGAATGCAAGGTCCAATGTGTGTCCCTCTTTGTAAGAGGGTTCAGAGGTCCACTGTGAAAGGCCAAAGGAAGATGAAAGCAAGAAGAGTTTGCTGGCAGCTGAGTGGGATATGTCAATAAGAATTTTAAAGTCTCCCATGATGATAATGGGGATTTTAGTGGAAAGGAAGTGAAGAAACCAGGAAGTGAAGTGGTTGAAAAAGAGGGTGGTAGAGTCTGGAGGTCAGTAGATGACAGCCACTTCAAAGGTGAAGGAGTAGATGCGTACAGAATGTACCTCAAAGGAGGGGAGGGTGAAGGAAGGTAGAAGTGGAATGGGGACAAAGAAACAGCTATCTGAGTGGAGAAGGCTGACAACATTGCCATGCTTATTATCAAGACAGGGAGCATGGGTAACTGGGAGGCCACCAAAAGAGAGTGCAGCAGTGGTGGCTGTGTCAGACAGTGTTAGCCAAATTTCCATCATAACTAGGAAGGACAAGTTACATGAGATTTGTGAATGCAGGGGAGATTGTTGCACACATAATGTGAATTCCAGAGGGTTCCAGAGAAAGAAATAGTTGGGATCAAGGGAGTAGGTATTAGGTTTAAAGGGATATAGGAGTTTGTGGTGACAGATTGGAAGGGTGATATAATGGTGGGTATGTGCTTAGGGAGGTTGGGGTTATGGACTATGTCTCCTGCAGCCAGGACAAGATGAGAGAGAGTTATAAGGTAGGAGTAGGATATAGAGTGAGCTTGCTGTGTCTGTTTAGTGAGGAGGTTGGTGGTGGTAGATAGATAAGAGGGAAGCATGTATAGAGAGAAAGGGAGATCATTCCCCAGCAGATGGATTTGGGGATAAGCAAGTATTTTATGTACAATAAAGGTAGAGATTATAGAGGCCAGGAAAAACATGGTGGGTGCAATAACATTTTCATTGGCTGACAGTGCTGATCTATGCTAATATACAAGTATGCCAGTTTATGGTTGTTCTTATGTCAGGAATTCTTTTTAGGAATAGCACATTACAAAGCTTTCTATGTAAATAAAGAAGAATACGTTTCTTAGACACTGCATCCCTGCTTAGCCTTTTACATACATTTTTTTTTTTTACAAGTCTTGACTACTGCCTAGAGATTATTTGGACATCCCACAGCCAGATTGGATGCCATGCTATGTACCCGGCTAGTAATCCTCATTCACAAATTAGAGGCTGTGCTACTTCCTGCACTTGCTTGCAAAATTATTCTACAAATAAATCAGGAACCACCCGGAGACTCTCCAGACTATTGTTTATACAATGTTTTTTAATTCATGCCAGTTGTGCCAAGGTACCAACTATTTATTTGGTTTTGCTGCTGCTAGGCGACTCTATTTTAGGGGACTTTTTTCAGTGAATGAAGAACAATTCTATGATGAACAATTGGTGAATAGTACTTGATAAAGTGGTGAAGGTGTGGCAAAATGTGCCTCAAAGTGCTTAGCACTATTAGTCAATATACTATATGCATTTATTTAATTGCATATGATTTGTATTCGGGGCATTTTATGCATTTTAATTACTTATTGTATGCACTTGCTTATTATGTACCCTATACAATCTATATATACTTTTTGATTTTCTTATGTACCAGTTGTCGCCTCTTTTTAATGTATTAATTTGCTATGTTTTAATGATTTCTCAATAAAATGTATTAGTTTACCCACTGTTATTTATTTGGTGCGTTATTATTCCTTCAGCATATAACTTTTTTATTCCATGTTCAACGTTTACTCCCAGTGTATATACTGAAAATTCTTAGCGTAAATGTGTCATCTCCCATAATATACCATACATCTGACATAGATGCTAGTTGCAAGTACATTGTACATATATACAATTGATTGTAATGAACATAGTTATTTTTCTTCTCAGTAGTTTTCACTGCCTATTGGTCAATTGGCTTGCAGACAGCTTTTCTAATTCAATTGTTGTCAAAGCTTGACATAAGGGACAGAGGAATACTTTGTCAAATTGTAGCTAAAAACACAGAACTATGGCCCCTCAAATTACTATACAGTTGAATGCAAGTGTAAGGGCAGCAATCTAAAATTTGGGGGCCCATAGTTTTGTGGGGGGGTTTTTTGCTACAATTCGACAAAGTTCTCCTCTGTCTTTTGTATAAAGCTTTGACTTATGACCACAGCTGCTTCAGTCTGTAGATGTTTTTCCAGTTTTATAATGCTGAGATGTAATCACAAAAAACATTAGACCTTGGCACACCCATCTACTTAACACGTCAGGTCACAGACTCCCCAAACAGGTGGCCACCAACAGCCCTTCCCCTTCAAAACCCTATTAGGTCGATTCATAATGCCCATAAAACAAACAGATTTTTAGAACAGCACAGATAATACATTTCATTACCAGGATGTAAGCTGCTGAGTGGAAAAAAATGGGAGTGCTGCCAATGATAATGAGTGTTTCAAGATTAGTTTAATTCAATAGGGGTATTGAGGGGTAATAGGGGCATACGTTTTTTTTTTTTTTTTTTTAAATAGGGGCATTCTAGTTATTTTCTCAATCATTGTGAAGCTGCATAACAGGGGTCACATGACATATGTGTGGTATGATATATTATTCTAAACTACACTGTTATGCTGGTTCTAGTGGTTTAGCAGGATTGTATTTATGTAGCGTATATGAGAGACAGCACAATATAGTGGTAGAGTACAAACCAAGAATGAATCCAGTTATAGACAGTCTGCTCTTATAATAAAACAAACTCACCACAAGTTACAGAATTCCCATTGTCACATGGTAGACAGGTAGATAAAGTGCTTGATGACTGGTTATCTGGATTATTTGCATTGGTATCTTGGGTATCTGGCTGTCTAGCCTCGTCCACATTGCTTGCATTCAGATTTAGCTCAACACCTTGGAAATAAAACGAAAATGGTGAATGGATGGAATATTGTATGCTCTAGCATGTTATACACTGTATGATACATCAGTAACATGTTTGCTGATTATGACCCGCAGATGACAGATATCTGAATTCTGAAGTTACAATTTTGTGCTAGCATTCAATAAAGACTATAATCATAATCACAAACAGGATAAGAGACTCTTGTAAGCTTTTTAAAGGGGATATATCACTTAGAATGTTTTACTAATTGAACATAGGTATTGCAGTAATAAAAAAAACCAAATCTTTCAGTGTTTATTCCATTTTCCTTATATGGTGATAGAGCGGTAATCTTTACCTGGCTGGTGCTTTACTTTGTTAAAACATACTTGGCAACAATTAAAAATCCAAAAAAAGAACATTACAGCGCCCTCCCCCCACCCC